>PVJH01031162.1:0-24021 GCA_004026705.1 Nesogale talazaci
GGAGGCCCAGCCCCACTGCTGGAATTGAACCTCCGTCCCAGTGGGCCGCAGTCCCGCGCACAACCACTATGCCACCGGGGCTCAGCCCTAGTCCTCCCTTCTTAAGAAGCTTCCCTGGGCTCACGCCCCACGCTGAGCAATGCTTCCCTTTCCACATGTTTCCAGCACAGTTGCAGGTAAGGAGGCTTTGGAGCCACAGAGGTGCCGTTTGGACATTGTCCTGGAGATGTATGGATGCTGGGATGGGGGGGGGGCTGTTATGGATTGGATTGTGTCCCACAACCACCAAAGAATGAAGAGTCGTAGCAGAATCCTAACGCCCCACCCCGTGTCTGTGATCCCATGGATCATCTCACCTCCCACCAGGTGGTCTCACATAAGGTGGTCAGCCTGTCCAGGTCCTGCCAGTGGTGTGGGTCCGAAACCTCATCACCTGCGAGTATTATCAAGAGTTACTGAGCCAGGAGGCTAGCAATGCTCCCCCCCCCCAAGGGAAAGCCAGAGGACATGGGAGGAGACTCTACAAGCTTGGGGTCGGGGGTCAGCGGGGGGTGGGGGGGCAGCGTCGGAGGCCAGAAACATGGAGAGAGGTTTACTGCAGAGATGATCACGGCTCACAGCCTGGTTTGGACGTTCGCTTTCAGAAAGGTAAGGAAATGCCTGGTCTTTAGAAACAGTCCCTGGTGGGACTTCCGTTACCGCAACAGGAGGAGCCTGAGAAGGGGGCTCAGGAGAGATGAGGCAGGAGGAGGGGACCAGGCTGGGCATTCTGGAAAGAGGAACCAGGCTGGGGAGTATCAGAGGTGGGTGCATTTTGCTTGCACAAAGGAGTGGAGGGACGGGGAAGAGCGGGCAGTTCTCACGGCCACCGCCACCCCAAGGACCAAGCTGGGCCACCTCTGGGCCCCTCCTCCCGACGCAGACCCCCCAAGGCTGGTCCTTACCTACTTGGAGCCCATTCTAGCACCTTCTGAAGCAAGATTAGCTTCCCCACCTTCTCAAGACCTGAAGTGACTGTTTGCTGTTTGAGTGGTGGTGACTCATGGAGGGGATTCACGTCGGAGAGGAGGCCAGTCCAGGGAGTGGGGTGGGGTGGGGGTGGGGGGGAACAGCTCCTCCTGAGGGTCCAGGCAGCATGCTGGGTATGGGCTCTCTGGCCAGCCAGCCGCAAGAAGAGCTGGGCCCGCAGATCCGGGAGCACAGGGAAGTGAAAGGAGAAGTGTCCAGAAGGAGAGGGGAAGGGCAGGGGTTCCCCCTTTCCTCTTGCCAGACTCTGCAAGATTGTCCTCCCTTCCCCCTCTGCCATGTGGAGAGCCTCCGCCCTGAGCAGCCTGGCCCCAGGTGCCCTGTTCTGCCTGCTGTGACCCCGATGAGGCAGGCCCCGGTACCGCACACCCTGAGGATTTCTGAAACCTGAGGAGGCCAAGGAGTGGGGAGTGGGGGGGTCCCCACTCAGCCCAGGCCCAGCTGGCCAGGCTAATTTTAGGATTTTCTCAGCCTGACCAAGGCCAGCTAATCTTCACCTGCCCAGAGAATGTGTAATAATCAGATGGTAACATCCTTCACGGAGCCGCTCTCTCTCTCTATACACACACACACGCACACGCACACACATGAACACCCCCCAGGGAAGTACACACTTCCTCGGTCCAATCTCGGTCCCTCTTTTCCCTGCCCACCTGCCTGACCATCACCTTACCCCTCAATAGAAACAGATCTTCTCTCCCCCAGGGCACCAGAGCTGCTGGTGTGGGGGTGAGAGGTCCAGGACCTCAGAGCCTGGTGCCTCCGCCTGTCTGGCAGAATGCTGGACCCCAAATAAGTTTAAGTAAAGAACCCAAGCCCCCTGCCCACGGGTCGATTCTGACAGAGGACAGGGTAGAACTCTTTAGGGTGTCTGAGACAGCGTATCTTTAAGGGAGCAGATACCCTCCTCTCTGTCTTGTGTGGTGACCAGCAGGTTTGAACTACCGTCCCTGTGATTAGCAGTCCAACACTTGACCCACCATGCGCCCCACCCCCCAACACACACACAAACCCCACTGCCAGTGAGTCTAAGCTGGCTCATCGTGACCCTACCAGACCTGGTAAAACCACCCCTGTGGGTTTCCCAGACTGGCACTCTTGTACAGGAGTAGAAAGCCCATCTGTTTCCCACTATCCACCAGCATTCCTAAAATAAGCTTAGAAGAATGCCCAGATGAATGAGCACTTTATTAGCATGTACAGTGACCTCGGAGGTTACCGGAGGTTAAGACTAATGTTAGCAGATAAAGCTATAAGGACTCGGGGTGGCGGTCCACGAGGTGTCCTTCAGTCTCGTCCTCAAGGAGGCGAGGCACTATGTTTGCTTCCTGCCCACCCCCACCCCACTGCTGGCCTCTCAGGACAGACACCAGGCTGCCTCCTCTGACCTCCACAACCTCTGCCCTGGATGGGGCTATCACAGGGCTTGCTCAGGGAACCTCTGGTTTAGGCAATTTGCCCCGCAAAGAACCACAGCTAGAAAAACCCAAAAGAAGGGAAGGCCCGCCTTTCCCTCTCTGCCTCCTGGGAGAGACACTGTGGAGTCACGGCAGGCAGGCAGGGTCTGCTGGAACCTCGGAGAGCCCAGGAGGCCGGGGGGAACCAGTCAGTGAGAGGCAGAGAGGGGGCTCCAGAGCGTGAGGGGTGACCAGCCCCAGCTCAGAGGAACCCTGGACTGTGAGAACAACGAGAGGTGCTGGGCCGGCTCCTCCCGGTGCAGAAAGGGGAGTGCTTCCGACCAACCCCCAACGGGGAGCACAAAGCTTCGCCTCTTATCCCCCACCCCAGGTCAGTAGTTCCAGTTGGTTTGGGGGTTTGTTTTTGACCATTTCCAGAGAAAGAGATAAGAAAGGAAAGCATCACACACTCCATTTTCCCCTGTCAAGAGTCAACGATCGTGAATGCACACTGGGCTTTCTTCTCTGTGATTCACTTATCCAGAGTGCCAGGCACAGCTGGCACCCTTCAGCTGTACAACCGAAGGGGTTGGGGATCAAATCCACTTGGAGACGATGTGGAAGAAAGGCCTGGCAATTGGCCCTTGGAAGCCGCAGGGCACACAGCCTGGCTCTGACCTCTCACTGCTGTGGAGCCCAGGCTAACTCACTGCACCCCTCAGGGGGCCTCTGAGAGCGTCACTGGGACAGGAGTAGAAAACCTGGTCTTTCTCCCTCGGACCTGCTGCTGGTCTTGAACTGCCAACGGTTTGGGTCGCAGCCTCACACATCACCAGGACACTGCCAGGGCGACATTATCAGCATCGCAACATTGCATCCCTCGGCACTTCAACCGTGTCCCCGGTGAATCCCCCAGATACTATCCCACCTCACCACACAACCAGGCTAACTGGGTTTGGATTTGTCTAAATAATATATGTATTTTTAATTTTCTAAATAAAGCTGTTCTGCCTGACAAAAAAAATAAAAAATGACAGAGTAAGACCACACTGAACTAAGCTAAGGTCTGTTCTTCACCAACTTCTAAATCGGGTTCTCAGAAACACAAGGAAGCCTGTCACCCCTGCTGTTCACCTGCCCAGGAAGCCCCAGAATATGTGTGTGACAGCAAGGTCCGGGTCACAGATGTAACCTTCCCCAGGCCTGATGACCCTTAAAATGTAACCTTCCCAGGTGTAATAGGTAGGTCTGTTGTGGCAACGTGGCCAGTGAACACACATGAGATCAATTGAAGGGCGGAGATATAAGTGGCTCAGGTGAGCCTCGCCTTTCTCTCTTGCTTTTGGATCTTTGAATCAGCTGGCTTGTTTGTCCTATGCCTCGATTCACAAGCTACACTACCCATGGGACATCTAATCCATGGACTGTGAGTTGAGGTTCCTTCAAACCCTGCTTCGCCATGCTCCTGGAATACACATCTCTTGAGCTGGGGACTGTTGGACTCTGACTGACTGTTGGTGACCTGCCTTGCTGTTTGCTTCCTGTGGCCAGATAACCTTAATTGCTCTACAGAGGACTGCTCAGTGGCCCTCAAGACTCCAAGGACTGCCAGTCTACTAGCTGTCTCACACAAGTGAGTTGTCCCGAGCCATTTGTACTGCTTTAGAGATTAGCTGTTTATTTCTTATGTTAGATATCTTTCTAGCTATATAAATATATGTATATATAATTATTAGTATCCTGATTTTGTTTCTCTAGAGAACCCTGTCTAACACACGCAGGTATGATGTTTCTCAGAAGGCAACCTTCTCTGGGTTTGATGGTCCTTAGAATGCTCCTGAGAACCCGGGATGGAGAGCCTTCATCCCACGGGCTGTGGGTATGTTCTCAGGATGGACCGGTCCCTAGAGAAGGACATCCTCGTGCTTGGTAAAGCAGAGGAACGGATATCAAAGAGGAAGGTCCTTGAGGAGATGGATGTGCACAGTGGCTGCCACAGTGGGCTCCCACAGACAACTGGGAGACGGCACAGGCAGGGCTGCTTTCACTGACTGTGCACAGTGTCACCAGGAGCCAGGACGGACTCGTAGGGGCGACGGGAAACTTCTTTTATAAGATGGGAACGTCCTGTCCTCCCAGCGCCCATCAATCACCATGGAGAGGGTGCTGTCAGAGTCAGAGTGAACTGTACATGCGCCACACAGTGTTGGTGCTGGAGCATTTCAAGGTGTTCAGGGTGAAAGTTGGCACCGCAAATTGGTTTTCCCTTCGATCATTCATACACGGATGGCTCCATGACAGGAGTCACAAGCTCTCCTCCTTGTCCTCCCTGGGCCCCCCATCCCCAATAATCTGGGTCCCCTGCCCGGGAGGGGTAGCTGCCCGCCTTCTAGGACTTCCAGTCTCTAGCTAGAGGAGGCTAGAGTCCATGGGAGTTATTCGACTTTTGGAGACTGTGTTAGTCCGGGTAGACTAGAGGAACAAATTTCATAGACACGCATATAGATAGAGGGAAATGGTTTATATACAAGAGGAACAGGACATTGAGCCCAGTCCAATTCAAAGTCATAAGTCCGATATTAACCTATATACCTGAAATCAATCTGTAAAGTCTCCTTCCGACTCATGAAGTCACAGGTCAGTGGGTGCAGAATCCCGGCGCTGGCAGGGGTCTCCACATGGCTCCTCACTTCCAGGGCTCAGGGTCCATCAACAGCAGAAGCAACTCATCGCTGGCAGAGGTATCTATGTGGCTGCCCCAGCTTCAGAGGTCTGGCTCCATCAGGGCAAAGCCATGTGGTCTCTCTGCCAGCTTCTCCAGCTCCTCAGACGCTGCCATCTTGTCTTGTCCATGATATTCATCTTCTCTCAGACTAACTCCCAAGAACTGGGGAAGATAACTTCTCATCTCCATGAGGGAAATACCGCGAGATTTCCCAGACACATCAGGAGAAAGTCATGCCCACATAGAGGCCTCATTGGCTACTCAATGGCTATCTCCAGATTAACAGACTAGACTCCACCCCTACATTTCAATCATAAAATTAGCATAAGCACATAACTGCCACAGAGACCAATCATTGGTATGTTTAGTGGCTTCTCCCAAGCTTTTAAGACCCCAGACACTGCCCCCCTGAATGAGGATATGCTTGATGTCCTTTCCATTGATCTAGATGTCCCCTGAGATGAGGACCCTAGCACACCCAGTAGCTCAATCCTATGAGGTGTTTGGTTCTATCTAGAAATTTCTATATTTCTTTTCCTCTAGATGCTCTATTATAGATATTGTGTTAGTCTGAGTAGACTAGAGAAACAAACCCATAGAAGCTCATATGTGTATAAGAGAGAGTTTTATAAAAAGGGTAATTGTAAATCAAGAAAGCATCCCAACTCAGTCAAGTCTAAGCCCATAAATCTAATATTAGCTCATAGGTCCAATATCAATCTCTAAAGGCCTCTTCAGACTCACAAAAACACATGCAATGAAGCCAAATGCAGGACACTTACAGGCCAGTGGGTAGAAATTCTTTGGATCCAATGACGTTGTAAGTGTCTCAGCACTGGAAGGGTCTTCATGTGACTTCTTCAGTTCATAGGGCATGGGATCTATCAGCGTAGTGCCATGTGTCTTATCAGTAGACCATCTCCAAGGAAGTAGACAGAGAGACTGTGTGTCTCCCGTCTCCAAGAAGGAAAATATCTGAGTTACCAGAATTCCCAGAAGGTCATGCCCACACAGACCTCATTGGCTATGATCCTTTTGACAGACTAGACTCCACCCCTCCACTCTTAGTCATCAAATTGACAAATGATTATATAGCTACCACAGATATAATACAGCACATGTAGAAAAGTCCACAGCTATGCCTATTATATGCAAGTCAGAGACCCTGCATACAACAGAACAAAACACTGCTGCCCTGAGCCATTGTGGTAGTTACTCAATCTCCTGTCAACTTGCAAAGAGGTAAAGTCTAGCCTGTCAATCAAGTCATAGCCATTGAGGCCTCCCTGTGGGCATGACCTTCTCCAGAGAATTCTGGGAACTTCTCTGTTTCTTCCTGGTGCTGGGACACACACTCTGCTTCCTGCTGACAAACCACATGGAGCTACGCTGATACAGTCAGAGCCCTGGAACTGGAGGAGCCACGTAAAGACCCACTCAAGTGGTGAGATGCTTCCAGTGGATCCACAAGACTTGCCACCTGCTCGCATTATTGCTTTGTTGCGTGAATCTAAAGAGGAACTTGTCGACTAGCGTTGACATATGGGCTGATATCGGACTTATGGATGTGATCTGGTCTGGGCAGGGACGTTTTCTTAATGTACAATTGTTCTTCAATATAAAGTTCCCTCTTAGAAGTTTGAGCGCCTCTGGATTTGTTTCTCTAGTCTACGAGGACTGACACAACCACCCTCATAACCGTTCTTATGTTTGGGCCCACTGTGGCAGCCACCACGTCAGTCCATCTCGTGAAAGGCCTTCCTCATTTCCCCTGGCCCTCCCCTTGCCCTAACACAATGTCCTGCCCCAGTGACTGGTCCCTCCTGACGAGACGTCCACAGCACGGGAGACGTGCCATCCTTGCTTCTCAGACATTCTTCTGAGACAGAGGTGCTTGTTTGCTTGGCAGTCCACGGCAGTTTCAAGAGTCTTCGCCAACAGCCACGTTCACATGCTTCGATTCTTCTTTGGTTTTCCGCTTCCGGCGGGGCAGTGGGGCGGGGATGGCAGACGGAAAGGCAAGAATTAGCAAGAAAATCACAGTCACATTCATTGAACTCTTTTAATCACAGTTGCTAACTTTAGCCACATCCTCCCTGGAGCCTTGGAGGGCCCTGGAGCTCCGGTGCAGGAGAGGCGGTGGCATCTGCAGAAATGACTGGGCCTCTGTGGCGGGGGCCAGCGTGAGCGGAGCGGACTATGGTATGGCCCGGATTCATTTCCTCTTCTCAACAGGTGCTCCACAAGCCTTCAGTGAGTACCATACACTCAGGTAGGAAGAAATGTGACTGATTGCTCCTTTCCCCCACCCCCAGGGACTCATGGGCAGCTCACAGGATCAGGAAAATGCCACAGATGCCCCCCATTTGTTGCCCTTGGCTTTTGGGGGGTGACCTCAGAGCAAATGTGTGGGGGAAGCTCTTGCTGTCCGGTTGTGTCCCGAGGACAGGGTTTTTCCACAGCAGATGCCTGGTGGCCGAGGCCCCACATTCTTCCGTGATACACAGGACAGCTGTGTGGGCACCAGAGTCAGGAGGAATGGAGTGGGCACGGGGGGTCTTTGATCCTCTGAAAGAGAAGGCACATACCCGGAGAATGTGGTTCTTTCCCATTCCAGGCACCAAACAAAAACCTTTAAAAAGAAGAAGAGAGAGAAATTAAAAAAAGAAGAAGAAGAAGAATTTTGAGCAAGTGCTTTGCATTTTTACATGGAGATTGGGTGAGGGAAAAGAAGCGCATTTGCAAAACTATGAATGAGACCTTGACTTCCTATTCTGACTGGACCATCTATGTTCACTTCCCTGGGGCAATGACACAGGCTGGGCTTCAGAAGCGACATGAAGAAGAAAAGGCAAGTTGGCAGTTCAAATCCACCCACCACTCCTTGGGAGAAGGACGAGGCTGTCACGCCTAGGAAGTTGAGTCGCAGAAACCTTAGGAACCTCTAGCTAGAAATGACTTCACAGCAGTGGCTTCTTTTCTCCTAAAGTGGCATGCATTGCCCTCGGCCTGCAGACAAGCAGACTTGTTCTCTCCCCACCTCCACCTCAGCCCGCCCCCCACCCTCCATCCAGTCCCCAGAAACAGTAGGCAGGGGAAAGCAGAGAGGGGAGCAAGCAAACCCAACCCCCAAACAGACTGCCACTGGGTCTGCTCGGACTCACGGGGACCCCCGTGTCACTGTCCCACCGGATTCTCTTGGCTGCAATTTTCTTTTCCCATTTTAATTTGTGTGTGAATTTTAATATAATGTGGGGACAGAAAGCATTAATGTAAGCCACAATGTTTCAGTGGGCATGTTTCCAGAGTTCACCTTTATAACAATTATAAATAAACCTGTTATTTTTTTTTCCTGAGGGCAAAAATAGAAGAAGAATATCCACCTTGAGTAAAGGGCTCTCTCTTTTTAAAATCACTTTATTGGGGACTCATACAGCTCTCATCACAATTCATTATGTCCATCTCTGGTGTCAAGCACCTTTGTACATATGTCACCATCATCATTTTCAAAACATCTTCTTTCTACTTGAGCCCTTGGTATCAGCTCATTTCCCCCACCCTCCCTCATGAACCCTGGATAATTTAGAAATTATTGTTATTTGTCATGTCTTACATGGACCCATATGTCTCCCTTCACCCATTTTTCTGTTGTTCGTCCCCCTGGGGTGGGAGGAGGGGTTATACATCAGTCATTGTGATTGGCTCCCCCATTCTTCCCCTACTTCCTCTTCTCCTCTTGGTATTGCTACTCTCGTTGTTGGGCCTAAGGGGTTTATCTGCCCTGATTCCCTGTGTTTCCATCTCTGATCTGTACCAGTATACACGCCCTGGTCTAGCTGGATTTGTAAAGTAGAATTGGGGTCATGATAGTGGGGGGTAAAGGGGAAGCATTAAAGAATTAGAGGAAAGTTGTATGTTCCATCGGGGCAATACTGCACCCTAACTGCCTCGTCTCTTCCTTGTGACCCTTCTCTAAAAGGATGTCCAATTGTCTACAGATGGGCTTTGGGTCTCCACTCCACTCCCCCTCATTCATATTGATGTGATATTTAGTTCTGGGTCTTTGATGTCTGATACCGGATCTCATCGACACCCCCATGATCACACAGGCTGCTGTGCTGCTTCCATGTGGGTTGGCCGCAATTTTTATGGAAGTGGATTGCCAGGTCTTTCTTCCGCAGAGCCCCTGGGTGGGGGTGAACCAGATTCAGTGTGGTTCAACACCTCACTGAGGACTGTGCTTCCACTCCCAGCGATACTGAATTAGAATCTACATGTTAGCGTGATCCCCGAGAATAGACGTGTAAATCACCTGGAGTGCTTGTTGAAAATGCGGGTTCCGATTCGGTCTATGTGGGGTGAAAGTGCCAATCCCCAGTGGAAGGTGGGACTAGGGTGAACTGGTTCAAAGTCCTCGTTTGAACCACCAACTATTATTTTAGGCTCCTCCACCAAAACCTCGCTGCCATCGAGTTGATTCTGACCCACGGGAACACTAGAGGACAGTGCGGGACTGCCCCTGCAGGTTTCTGAGACTAACTCGTAGAGGACCCAAAAACAACGAACAACAGCAGTGTGAGGGCAAAGCCATCTGTTGGATTTCCACATTCATGAAAGACACATGAGAGATGGAGAGGAACCCTTCCTGCCCCCACTCCCCACCCCCAGCCCCCCGACCTCTGGGAAGGTGGCTAGACACTGCTTAGACCGGCCCAAGAGGTCTCCTTGTTAGGCCAAGGTTTGCCTGCGGACAGCGCTGCCGCCCTCCAAGCGGCCAGACACTGAAGTCCCTGTGAATCCATGTCCCCGAGAGCCGTCAGAACAGGGGCCTCGGGTACAGAGTCACTCACTGAGGGCAGAAGCAAGTGCAAAATCCAGTCCCGCTTCGGTGTGCGAGCTGAACTTCTGAGCACGAGGTAGGCAGGAGGAGGCCCCTAAATCCATGCAGAGTCTGCACATAGCCCCGGGCACCACTGAGTCCTCTCTGCCCATTGCCACTGAGTCTATCTGTTCCCACTCCCAGTGTCTCTGCAGGACAGAGCCTGCCAATCTTTCTGAGCGCAGGCAGCCCCCTCCTGGGAGCAGCAGGCACATTTGAACTCGCTGCTCCACCCTTCAATCCACTCCTCCACCAAGGACTCCGGATAGGAAGGTAGACAGCTTTGCCCTCTGGCAGAGTATGTTTGACGGCAGCTTGCCAAGGGGCCCCTGGCCAGTCTCGTCCTCGGGAGCTTGCCTGGGCATGCCTTGGGTGGCAATTGGCCTTGGCGCGTTGCAAGGTGATGCGTCATGCCCAACCTCAGCGTCAACCCTGTGCGTTTTGGCAAGATGCTGCAATGTATGCTTCCCAATCGTGGTCCCTGGCCCACCCCCGCAGGCCCGCCCGTGACAGTGATGGACCGGTCTTTGTTGTCCAGGTCCCTTTTGGGTGGCTGTGACTCCTGGGGCACTTGGCCAGGGCCTCGTGTCAAGGGTCTTGTTCATCCGGATAGCTTGTCTTGTTCCTGTCTCTGTCCTGTTTCAGGCTTAATATAACGGGTCTCTATCCACTATCTCAGACTTTTTCCATAAAGCAACCCAGAAAGGTCTGCAGGCCCAGGGGAGGTGGGGTGAGATGCATCTTTGTGGTGAGACGCCACATCACCACCGCAGGAACTTTCTCCTGGGATGCGGCAGCGGCAGGCTGCGAAGCTGGCCTTGGAGTAGAGAGGACATGTGTGTACCAAGGCCAAGTTGTCTCTCAGACCACAGGCTGCCGAGACCCTGGCCTGTTTGGCCTCTGATTCCCTTCGACGGCCATCACCGATAACCTCAGATGACCCCACGTGAGAGTGGATGACAGCAAGGGCCACCCAAGGAAGCTTGTGAAAGGAGCAAGGGTGGAAGCAGGACTCGGGGCATCAGTTTCCCCTAAAACACCCAAGAGAAAAGAGAATAAAGAGGAATCATTGGGTTGAGGGCAACCGTCCTCATAAGATCCCAGTGGAGTTGAAGGATTGACAGGCATCTGACGGCTTACACACTGGCCATCCAACCACTGAGTCCCGGACGCTTGGATCCAGTCTCAGCTGAGATGCCTGATGAATGTCATCAGGTCCTGGCCCTCTGCCTCTCCCCTCACCAACTCCCCTCCTACTATAGACCACCGTTGACCTCTGGGACCCAGGATGATGGACCCACAGAGGGATGACTCGTCCAGGGCCAGGAGAAGACTGCCCCATGCCACAACCATCCCCCCTGCCTGGGTCTATTCTGACCCCCAACACAGATGTGATCTGTTAATTTGGTTATGAAAAGATGGCACCCTGGCTATCCAAAGACAGAGCATCTGGGGCCTTAAAGACTTCAACATAAATAAGCAGTCATCAGGCTGAGAAGTCCCCATGGAAGAAGCACACTAACCTGTGTGATCATGGGCTGTCATTGGGATCAGCTATCAGGCATCAAAGACCCAGAACAAAAAATCATATCATTGTAAATGAAGGAGAGTACAGAGTGGAGACCCAGCGTCCAACTGTAAACAATTGGACACTCCCTTACAGAAGGGTCACAATGAAGAGATGAGTCAGTCAGGGTGCAGTATAGCACCATAGAAAGATACAACTTTCTTCTAGTTTTTTTTATTGCTACACACACGCACACACACACACACACACACACAAATCATGATCCCTATTCTACTTTACAAACCCGGCTAGACCAGAGCATGTACATTGGGACCACACAGGGCATCCAGGACAGATAAGCCCCTCAGAACCAATAATAAAGAGTAACAATACCAGGAGGGGTAGGGGAATGTGGGGGAGGGAGGGGGAAACGATGACACTAATTGACATATAGCCCCCTTCCTGGAGAATGGACAATAGGAAAGTGGGTAAAAGAAGACATCAATTGGTGTAAGACATGAAAAAATAACGACTTATAAATTATCAAGGGTTTGGGAGGGAGGGAATAAAACGAGGACTTGATACCAAGGACTCAAATAGAAAGAAAATGCTTCGAAAATGATGTTGGTAACATATGTACAAAGGTGCTTCACACAGTGGATGTATGCATGTACTGTGATAAGAGCTGTCTGAGCCCCCAATAAAATGAATTTCTTTGAAAGAAGGAAAAGTGGTTTCATCACTCATCAGATTGCTGCTGTGAGGAATGTGGTCATCCTTCAAATTCATTGGCATCACCTAAAACAGATTGCTCTCCACGATATGGGTGGGCCTCCTCCAATTAGCGGAAGGTCGAAAGAGCAAAACCTGAAGTCATCACTGGAGAAGGATTCTGCCTCAGGATGACAACACAGAAACCTTGCCGGTATTCCCAGCCTGCCGTCTGTCCTGACTCTTTTAAGAACTTAAGGCTGTAGCAATCTGTGAGCCAAGTCCGTAAAATCGATCTATCTTATGAGTGTCAGCCTTCAGCCCAAATGCAGGAATTATGAAGGGGCTTGAAAAGGTGTCATTATCTTTTCATTCCACTTTCTCACAAATTTTGGGAGCCTCCACTTATAACCAGCGGTATAGAGCTCAGGGGTTTTTGTTAGGTTTCTCAGGTGGGAAATTCCTTGGTTCTGGGTTTCAAAAGGAGAAAGAATTCATCCTGACGCCTGGTTTATGATCCAAGTGAGCTTTTATAAAGAATGGAAGAAGTTTCTGGTTTTACAGTTAGCTCAACACAGGACTGTAAACCCACCCCCAACATGGCAACCTGAGAGAAAGGGGGGAGGGGGAGACAGAGAGAGAGAGCTGGAAGGCAGAGGGTTGGGCGGGAGTCGGGGAGAAACTGTGGACTCCAGGTCCTAGCTTTTTAGAGCCTTCTTCTGGGAGGTGTGGTCGATGGTACTAGTGGACCTCATTGGGTGAATTCAGCCCACCTGACCTAGATTGGGTCAATCCAGGTGTGCCGCCCACCTAGGTGTAGCGCTTCCCTCCCGGTTCAGGTCTGATTTGGCCCATGCCCTTTAGCCTTTATCGACTTGCAACTTGGGGGGTGGGGGGAGGAGGGGAAGAGCCTTGGCATGTAGAGGAACAACCCCAGGGTCCTGTTCTGCTAACCTTTTCAGTCCACAGATATTTTTCAGGCACCCACTGTGTGAGTGCGGGTTGACTAGAGAAACAAATCCATAGACACTCATATGTGTATAGGAAAGAGGTTTATCTACAAGAGGATTGAACATTAAGAAAACATCCCAGCCCCGTCCAGCCCAAGGTCTTAAGTCCAATATTACCCCATATGGCCGATACCAACCTATAAAGTCCTTTTCAGACTCACAAAGCACATGAGATGACACCAAGACAATCACAGGTCAGTGGATGCAGAGACTTGGGTATCCAGTGGTGGTAGAAGCATCTCAGCACTGGCAGGGGCCTCTCTGGGGCTTCTCAAGCCTCTCAGCACTGGCAGGCGTCTCTATGTGCCTTTTCTGGCTTCAAAGGTCTGATTCCATTAGGGTAAGTTCTCTTCTGGGATGTCTCACAGGAAGTCAGCCTTGTGTTCTATCAGTAGAGCGTCTCCAAGGGACTGAGGGGGTGAGTCTCTCACCTCCTAGGGGAAAATACAGCTAGATGTCCCAGAATTCTCAAGAGAAAGCCATCCCCACACAGAGATCTCATTGGTTATCTCCAGATTGACAAGCTAGACTCCACCCCTACACTCTTAATCCTCAAATTGATACCAGATTAAGTGACTGCCACACCCACCATGGGCCAGGCATGGTTCTGAGTTCTGAGAATATACACCCATGCATAATTTTTTTCATTTAATGTGGCTCTTCTAGCCATAGTCTCTAACTCCCACTGTTTTAGTTTGTGTAGACTAAAGAAAAAAATTCATGGAGACACTCATGCATATATAAGGGAGAAGTTTATATATATTTGTCAAGTTGAACATTGACAAAACAACGCAGCCCAGTCCAGTCCAAGGTCATACGTGTATTATCAGCCCAGATGTCCAATACCGAGCTATAAAGTCCTCTTCAGACTCACGAAACACATGCAATTATGTCAACTGCAGGATGATCACAAGTCAGTGAGCAGAAAGTCTTATGCATCCAGTGGTGTTGTAAGTATCTCAGCACTGGCAGGGGTCTCCATGTGCCACTCCAGTTCCCAGGACTGCATCAGGGTAGGTCCACAGAAGTCAGCAGAGCTAGAGTGTCTCCAGCCTCCAAGGAGGAGACACCAGAATTTTCCAGAATTCTCAGAAGAAGGCCATGCTCACACAGAGGTCTCATTGGCTATGATCTGATCGACAGGCTAGACTCCACCCCTACACTCTTAATCCTCAAATTGACAAATGATTCTATAATCACCACACCCACTAAATGACCTTACCCTGCATAGGTCTAGTGACTAGACGCTGGAGAGAAGGTGGGGGAGATGCTGATAGGATTCACCCAGGAGTTCTTACAAACAGGATTCTTTGGCGTGCCATCCTGACATGTATAAAATGAGCCCATCAAGAAGCAGGTAGGGGCTGAGCTTGGTGGCATAGTGGTTGTGCGAGGGACTGCGGCCCACTGGGACGGAGGTGCAATTCCAGCAGTGGAGCTGGGCCTCCTACTCCCACCACCAGAGAGCAGTGATGCCCCCCCCCCAAAAAAAAAAAAGAAGAAGAAGAAGAAGAAGTAGGTAGGAGGGAATCTCTTTACCAGCAAGAATCAAGAGGGGAGCACATCCTCTGGACCGGAGATTCCTGCACGATGAACCTCCTGGATCCCCAGGAAAGCTATCATGGGGTAGGAGCGGCAGCAGAACCAGGAGCCAAAGCACGGAACTGGCTTCCCCACTTGTGGAGCGCAGAAGGCTTGAGGGAGTTGGTGTAGGAGACTGGCTTGTGGAATGGAGTGCCTCTGGGCATGGGATGGGGGCAGCTGAGCTTGCTGACCACGGCAGTGGAATGAGGGCCTGCAGGTTGATGGTTCCTGGAGCACACTGCCTCTGGGCCCTGAATTCAGGGAGTTATCTGCTGACATTTAGAGCTGAAGCTGGGGGCCGAATGCCTTGAGAGTATATAGCTGAGGCATCTACCCCTTCTTTGAGCAGCTAGTAGCAGACCTGAAAGAGTTTTGTAAACAGCTCAACCCTGAGCATCTCTCGCAAACATCACAACATGTTACCTTCCTTTAGTGAGGAGTTTGGGCTGTAGGTTCCGTGTGGCCATTTGCGTATGAGAACCCGGAGAAGGGAATCTGAGACCATTAAGACAATTCGCCTTCACCAAACATCCTGACTTGTCAGGGATGCCAGCAGTGGGCAAAAAGCACAACCCAACCCCACACCCAAACAAAGCCGTCCTCATCCGTACGGAGCTGGCACTGTAGCCAGAGCCACAGATGGCAGGCAAGGAGGAATTGTACTTTGTTAGCGACTTTGTGTTATGCCACTTGGACCTCAAAGGGTGGGAGGTGACAGGCCTTGTCGTCGTTTGGCTCATGATGAAAGTAGAAAACTGGAGACCTGGCAGGCAAGCAGGAGAGCTCAGACCACAGAGAGAGGCGTGTGAACCCCCCTCTCCTTCCTCCCCATGGGTGAACCCCACTCTCCTTCTTCGCCACAGATGAATCTTCCTCTCCCGGGATGCGTGGAAGGGTGCCAAGTGCAGGACCTGGCTGTGGAGATCCCAAGCCAGCCACCCTGAGGTGGGCCCAGGAACTTGCACGTTTAGTGGCACCCACGTGTCTGCTGCAGATGGCCACCCTTCGAAACACACTGTGCACCCATCTCCCAATCCAGGGACCCTGACCGAGGTCCCAGAGGAAGGCATAGGCTTGACTGTCAGGTGAGCACCAGACTGTGCCTCTGTGCCCTACGCATGTCCTTCATGGTGAGGAAGGCCGTTCCAGGGAGCGTACGTGCTTGTTCGTTTCAGTAAGAAGAACTTGGAGAGAAAGGGAAGCTCAGAAAGCAAGAACTCCGTCTTCAGTGAAGACTCTTCACGCCCTTGAAGATTCTAGGACACGCGGTGCAGACACGTGGAGTGGCGCAGTCATAGGATGCGCCACCAGACCAAACCACCCTCTCCGGGGGGCTGGTTCCCATCCTCCTCACTCCAGGCATCACATAAAGGGGCTGGAGAGACCCGATACTCAGCTCATGGTCTCTGGACAAGCACAGACAATCTTGAGGGGGTGGCGGGGAGGAAACATAACCAGATGCCTTGAAGATCAAGGGCAGGCCCTGTGGAGGGGTCCTGATGGGCAGGGGGCTTCCTAGGGTGAATGGTGAAGGATGGAGTCAAGAGGATGCAGAAGGAATCCCAAGCCTAGACCAGGACCCAGAAGAATAGGAAGAGAAGCGCCAATGGAAACCTGCACGCCAATGCTCGTTGCAGCATGTGGGCGGAGATGAGCCAAACGTCCGTTGACGGCCGAAGGGGTTAACGGCGGTGCACAGTCTGTGGAGTCAGTGGATTATCAGCCATGACTCAGCCACGAGGAGCGACGAAGTGCTGGTGCATGCCACCGCATGGGTGAGCCTGGAAAACATCACCCGAGGCAGAACTCAGGCTGCCATGGGAGGACACAGGCAGGCTGGCTGATCTCACGTAGCTCAAACGAAGGAGAAGATGGAACCCAGGATGAAATCCAAGCTACTGGAACCAGTGGATTCTGACACGTGGCGGCTCCACAGGACAGAAGAGCCATGCTCCACGGGTGTCCCAGGTCAAAACTCTTGATGGAACCATCTGTCCCCCTCCAAGTGGCTTCTGGATCAGCCCAAACCCTCACCTACTACCCCACCAGCGTGCCTTCAAGACAGAGACACCAGAGACTCTTGGCAGTGACCGGGAGGGGGGCAGGAAGGGGAGAGGATGAGTTCTCTTTTTTTTGGTGGGGGGGGAGGCATCACTGCCTTGGTGGGAGTAGGAAGCCTAGCCTTGCTCCTGAAGGGCTGCTGCTGGATTTGAACCGCCAACCCTGTGGGCCCCAGTCCTGCACACAACCACTGCGTCACCGGGGCTCAGCCAAGGGTGAGTTCTTGCTGAGGGAGCAGTGAGCTTCTGTCCATGTGATGGGAAGGTTTGGAAGAGGAGAGAGAGCGATTGCATTCCATGGAGACTGGACTCATGATCATGGACTGGTCCATGGAGAAGCTGTGGACACGGCCTGCGTTTGGGCGCTTGCGTTTCCCCTCCAGTTTTTTGAAAAGAACCAGAAGCAAAAGGGGAGCTTGTTGGATGAGGCAGGTCAGGAAGTCCTCTGAGTCTGAAATGACTGGGCAGGGCAGGAGGAGCCGGAGCCAAGGCCCGAGGGCACATATGTCATCTGAGGAAGTTGGTGGTCATCCACATGGCAGGCAGAGATAGAATCCTGAGTCACTTTGCAAAACTTCCCAGCAGTGGCGGGGCGGCCCGGCACTGGCAGTCTGGAGTGGGTCGACCTTCAATAATGAAGGAGAACTGGTGAGCTGAGAGGGAAGAACTCTGGGAACTCCTGGGAGCCGAGGCTCAACTCTCTGAGGCTCCACCAGGGTGTAGCCGGAGAACTGGAGGCTGAGGAATATCAGGGGAGCAGCTTTCGGGAAAGTCATGGAAGTGGGCATTTGCTTACCTTGGCGGATGCCCCAGCTCGTTCACAGCCGTTGAATCGATTCCAAAGCACAGAGATCCTCTAGGACGGAGCGCATCTGCCGCTGTGGGTTTCCGAAATGGCAGCTCTTGACGGGGAGTAGAAATCCTCGTCTTTCTCCCAGAATGCAACAGAGAGAGACAGACTGATAAGGGTGGCCACGAGGTGTGGAAAGAACCAGCTATCAGGCATCAAAGAACAAAAATGTTGTCATGATGTGCCCACCCTCCCGACGTGATCGCTGAGGACGAAAGGGCGCAGAGGCAGACAGAGCTGAGGACACTGACGGCGCCCAGGCACCAAACATTAAAGTAGCCAGGATCTTTAAGGCTTGAAGGTGAACAAGTGGCCATCTAGGGCAGAAGCAGCAAAGCCCACATGGAAGAAGCATACCAGCCTGTGTGATCAAGAGGGGTCGAAGAGAGCAGGTATCAAATGTGTCAGAGAGGTTTCTCTAGAGAAATAAAACCAGGACACTAGTAATTCTCTTGATATATTTATATAGAGAGAAGGGTATAGAAGATAAAAAAGAAATAGTTAACTAATCTATAAAGCAGTACAAATTGCTCTGTGCAGCTCACTTGCGTGAGACAGCTAGAAGACTGGTAGTCCTTCAAGTCTTGAGGGCCGCTGAGTAGTCCTCTGTAGAGCAATTCAGGCTACCTGGTCACAGGCACCAAACAGCAGAGCAGGTCACCAACAGTCAGCCAGATAACAAGAGTCCAACAGTCCCCAGCTCAAGAGATGTATATCCCAGGAGCGTGGTGAAGGAGGGCTTGAAGGAACCTCAACTCACATCTCCACAGTCCATAATTAGGTGTCCCACGGGTAGTGTTACTTGGAGGTCGAGGAACAGGACGAACAAAGTAGCTAGCTGGTCCAAAGATCCAAAAGCAAGAGAGAGGGCAGGACTCACTGAGCCCTTCCTATCTCTGCCCTTCAATTCATCCTGTGTGTTCATTGGATAGACCCACTAATCTTCTGTGGCCATGTTGGCATAACAAACCTACCCATCGCATCAAACATCAAAGAGCAAGAATCAAATCAATAAGAATGAGGGGAAGAGCAGGGTGGGGACCCAAGGCCCACTTGTGAGCAATTGGACACCCCCTTACTGGGGAGTCACGGGGAGGAGACGCGCCAGTCAAGGTGCAATGAGGTAGCGATGAAGCATACAACTTTCCTCTAGATTCTGAAGGCTTCCTCCCCCAACTATCATGGTCCCATATGTCTACCTTACAAATCCAGCTAGACTGGAGGAGGCACACTAGCGAAGATGGGGTCCGGGAATATAAGGCACTCGGGGCGGATGAGCCCCTTGGGACCAGTGGTGAGAGTGGATTTACCAGATGGGGGAGGGAAGGAGGAGTGGAGAGAGGGAGCCAACTGCGGGGCGGATGGCTTCCTATCTGGAGGATGGACATCAAGACGAGTGGGCGAGGAGAGATGTCGGGCAGTGTAAGATATGACAAAGCAATGATAATTTATGAAGTAATGAGGACTGGGGGGCGGGGAGAACAAGGACGGAGGGGGAAAGATGGGAGGCTGCTATCAGGGGCCTGAGTGAAAAAGCCGATATTTGGAGAATGTTAATGAAAGCAGGCATGTGAAGGTGCTTGGCACAGCATAACTATGTACTATAACTATACTGTACTGTAACAGCATAACTATATAACTATGTACTGTGAAAAGCAATGTCTAAGCCCCCAATAAAATTATTAAAAGGAAAAAAACAACAAAAAAAGAAAGATAAGGGTGGACAGCTCCCTAACAGGTGTGATAATGTGGAAGTCGCTGGGGACTTTTACAGAGAGTGGCAGAGATTAAATTGCGTTCCCCAAGATAAGCATCTCAGCTCTGTGAGAGATGGCACTGCGTGTACGTTGGCGTGCCATTCCTCTTCCAAAACTCGAAGCGTCCCCGTGTGCAGCAGGTGCCCAGTAATCTTTCATTCAATCACAGGATGAATCGAGAGAACACGCACCCACAGGGCTTTTGCTTCAGGAGACACAGAAAGTCACTTTATAAGAGAACAAGCCATCTAAGTCTAAAGCATAGGTTCCCAAACTTATTTGGCCCCTTTTAAGAAAATAAAATGCAATGTTTCCCCCCACCGTCCCTCGAATGAAAGCTCGGTTCAGGATAAAGTGTAGGTATCTGCTTTGGCAGCCTTCCACTTTGGGAAACACTGGTCTAATGGGAGAAACCGGGTCGGGGTCAGACAAGTGGCTCACCTTGACTGAGAAGAGCAAGGTCAGATGAGGAGCTTTGGCTGCTAGAAATGAGAAGGTTCTGGTTTCCCATCCTCTGTGGCTTATCCTCCGTAGAGAACTGCCTAAGGGGCGAGCAGTGGAGCTGTGAGGAGTGTCACGGGGAAGAGGACGGGTAGGATAACCATTGTCAACACCTCCTCCTTCCCCGCCTTCCCACCAACGCCAAAAATAATGCAGCCAGAACAGAATGGACAGTCCCTATAATTAGGGAAGAGGGGGAGCAACCTCAGAAAGGCTCTGGCTTGAGCTCTGTGAGCAGTCTGGGGGACCTAGAGGGGAGCGCGCATCTGCTTAGAGCTGACGGCTTAACCACGGACGCCTGACCACAGGCAGGCCCGGCAGGAGGAAGGATCCAGGCAAACAAGTCTTCCTGCCCTCTCTCCACTCACTGCCCTCGAGGAGATGCTGACTCAGGGCGACGCTCTAGGACAAGGTAGAACTGCACCCCCACGCACCCACCCACCTACCCACCCACCCACCCACCCACCATGGGTTTCCGAGGCTGTGACTCTTGACGGGACTGGAAAGCCTCCTCTTTCTCCCATGAAGCAGTTGGTGGTTTTGAACTACTGACCTTCTGGTTAGCAGCCCGGCATGTCACCCACCATGCCAACAGGGCCCCTTCTGGCCTCTAGAAGAAACGATGGACCTTGGCATAACCTAGTTCTGGGCAGTCCTGGCCACGTGACCCAGCTCCTCTGAGCTTCCCTCTGTAACCAGCTCCAAGGCCTGCACCAACCTCAGCGGTACTGGTGGTGCCCCATGGAGCTCTCTGTGGCTCATTTGGTTTCCAGGGCAACTCGGGGTAGATTGGAACATCCGCCTTTTCGGTGCGCAGCCAAGCATGCTGCCCATTTGCACCATTCAGTAGCCTCCCCGCCGCCACCCCTGTGAGTCTCTGAGACGGTGACTCTTTGTGGGCGTGGAAACCCCCGTTTTCTCAGGAGGAGTGGACAGTAGCACCCATGATTCGTGCCTTTCGGTTTGAGCTTCTCTTACATCTTAACCTCTCTAAAATGAGGGTATAACTTGTAGTCGGAGGCTGAGCCCCGGTGGCCTAGTGGTTGTGTGCGGGGTTGATGGTTCAAATCCAGCAGCGGCTCTCCAGGAGCAAGGCTGGGCCTTCTACTCCCATCAGAGGGCAGTGATGCCAACCCCCAACCAAAAAAAAAAAAAACAACTTGTAGTCAGTGGCAGGTGAGGAAACAGTAGGTAGGGTTTCTTCATAGCATTATCTATAACAACCATGTGTTTCTTAGATTCCATGAAGGACACCGTGTGGCTTTTTGACGGTCAGCATGAAGGTAGATAAAGCCCTTAGCATGGGATCTGCTCACACTCGCCATCGAATCTCTAAATAAATCACTACGACTGCTCTCTTCCTTGAAGATGTCGGGAGTCCCCGAGTGGGCCTGAACAAGCCGCTAAGTGTTCAACGACTGACCAAATGGGTAGCAGTTTAAAGCCACCCAGAGGCCCCTCAAGGCAGGCCTCTTGAAGATCCCAGCCTCAAAAACCCGCAGGGCGCTGACCGTCTCCAAGGGTATCTAACGACAATGACACTGCAAGACATTCATTGCAAAGTCCCCCAAGTGCGTGTCTGGTGTTTGGTTTCTACTTGTTATGCCTGGAACTTGTCATGCCTAGAACCTAGTGGGTGCCTTACGAGGTTTGCTGGGAGTAGGGATCTGACGTGGCAGGTGGGCACCACATGAACCTGAAAGAGAGGGAGGAAAAGCGAGGGTCCAAGACTCCCCGCCACCAAGCCGGCTGCAACTCGCAGGGACCCTGCAGGACAGAGGAGAACTGGCCCGGGGGGCTTATGAGACTGGAGAGCTTGATGGGAGCAGAGAGCCTCACCTTTCTCCTGTGGAGCAGCTGGTGGTTTCGAACCGCTGACCTGGCAAGGTCGCAGCCCATCATGCAATCCACCACACCACTGGGGCTCCCGAATTTCTGCCTCACACAGCCTGCTGTGGGGTGAGGGAAGCAGGAAGTGAAACAGAAGGTGAAGCGGCACCCGGCCCACTCCCTGGCCTCTGTGATGGATGGAAAAGGCTGGTTTCCAACCCAGAGACCCTGAGACGTAAAGCCCACAGGGAGGGACTGGGTCTCAGGATCCGTTCGGTCAAGAGCCAACAAGAGCGTCCTGAAGACCGGTTTCCCCGAGCCGCCAAGAACCAGAGACCCGAAGAAGTCCAGAACCCAGAAACTCTGATGCATGTCAAACTGTTGCTGCTGTTGTGGTGGTTGTTAGGCGCTGTCCAGTTGGTTCTGACTGTACAGACAAAAGAAAGAAGCACTGCCCAGTCTCAAGGTTTGCAGGTCTGACAATGTTGCCCTGCGAATTATCAGTTTGTCAGCGTTGAATTCCTCAGAAGTGGACGGTGTGCTTCCTTCTGCGTCGGCTGGTCTTACCCTGGAAGCCCTGCAGAAGCCTTTCCCTTGGAATCACTCTGCTGGTGTGTGAAACACATGTGACGTGGCTCCCAGCATCACAGCAACATGTAAGCCACCAACCATGATGCAACAAACTGACAGACGAGTCAAGTTAGAAGTTAAACACACACACACACACACACACACACACACACCTGTCTCTTCTTTCCCTCTTGTCTACAGAATGATGGAGGTCCCGTTTAGTCCCTACTGATTTTTGAAGAAGGAAAAGAACACTGTTATTAGGTACCTGGAGCTGAGCTAGAAGGGGGTCCAGCGCCCCCCCTCCCACACACACACACCCCTCCTGTTCCCTCTCCCACAAAGGGAAATCGGACCAATACCATGGCTAAGAAGTTAGCCAACCCACTGATTCAGAGTCACACAACCGTCTAGGACAGACCAGGGCTGCCCCAGAGGGATCTCCAGGCAGGAAATCCTTCGTGGAAGCCGCGTGCCGCATCCTGTTCCCTCGCAGCTGCTGGGGGGATTTGAACCACTCCCCTTTGGGGTTGCAGCCGAAGGCTTTCAACCACAGGGCCATCTGGGCACTTGATCAGAATGTTCTCAGTGTGAGATGGTCCGCCGGGTGTTTTGTGCTCAATTTACCTTGAGAATCTTTAACAGGGTTTTGGAAATGTGTTTTATACCAGGGATTTCATTCATTCGTGGAGTGCGGTCACTCTCAGAGCAAAATCGTAATATTGATTAGTTCTGACAGATGGCAAATGTTCCTGATTTTGCAGGTCCCACAGCAAAGAGTCAGGGAAGGACGTTCAGAACATCGAAGCTGGAAAAACGAATGAAGGAAAAGCCAATGAAGAACCTTGACTAACGGAGTGAATGGGGACACTGGACGCTTTCAGCGGGCGGGAGTTAAAAGTGAGCGGCGACGTGACAGGCTGTTAGGGCACCCCTGCTGGCGGGGGGGCTTATGTGCTGGGCTGCCAGCTGCAAGGTCTGCAGTTCAAAAGCCACTAGCAGTTCCCTGGGAGGAAGATGAGCTTCTCTACTGTCTTAAAGAGCTACAGTCTCAGTAGAAACCCACAGGGGCAGTTCTACGCTGTGCTGGCGGGTCACAAAGACTCGGCAGGGAGTTTGGTTTGGTGCATCATGGGTTGTTTTAGGTGCTGTTGAGTAAGTTTAACTTGTAGAAGCCCCTTAGGGTTTTCTTGGCTGTGATCATTACAGAAGAAGATTCCCAAGGCTTTCTCCTGCAGAGCCCTGGGGTGGGTTCGAACCACCAAACTCTCAGATGGCCATCAGGCCCTTAACCAGCATGCCACCAAAGCACCTTTCTTGAGAGTCACACCAACCAAACTCACTCTCCCTGGTCAATTCCCACTCTTAGCAGCTCTACAGGGTGGGGTAGGACTGCCCTCAGGCTCCACAAGACTGTGACTCTTTAGGGGAGCAGGCAGCCTCGTCTCGCTCCCTCAAAGCCATTGCTGGTTTCAAACCCTTGACCTTGTGGTGAGCAGCCCCCCACGTAGGCTGCTATGCCACCAGAGGTTCAAATTGCCAAAGGTGAGGCTATTCTTCCGGCAGCACAGGGCAGATGTGGTAATGCTCAGAGCGCGCACAGTGCACAGAATT
>PVJH01031163.1:0-24029 GCA_004026705.1 Nesogale talazaci
AGTTTCCCAGCCTGTAACTCTTTACAGGGTGGACAGCCTCCACTTTCCCCTCTGGAGCCTAGTGGTTTTAAACCACTGACCCGTGGTTAGCATCCCAGCTCTAACCCACTGTGCCACCAGGGCTCCTGAAATAGACCAAACTTAAGTCATGGGGGCCTTCGGGGAGAGAAACATAATCCTCTCGTCAAAGCCCTAAAGAACCATGTACATGGGGGTCGATCCTTGTCCATGGGTGTAAAAATACAGTATTGTAAAGATGTAAAACTGTTACGTAATTCCAATGAAAATTGCATAATAGTTTTTCTTGCATCTTGTCAGGTTGAACCTAAAACTCATAGCAAAAAGCAAAGATCCAAGAATAGCTACACCAATTTTTGAAGAAAACGGAAAATTAAAGTCCCTTTCATGTATAAAAATCTCAATGTAGAGCCGTGATCGTTAGGGTGCTGTTGTCTTGGTTCCAGGATAGAAATGAAACGAGGGCTGGTGAAACCCAACATAGAGCCTGCAAGCACCCTGTGCAGATCATGATGGTGCCCTGATGGGGCGATGGTTCAGCACTTGACTAATCACCGAAAGATTGGCGGTTCAAACCCACCAGCCGCCCCAGGAAAGAGAAGACCTGGTGATTAGGTTCTGTCAATCTGTGCTCTGGAAAACCCAATGGGACAGTTTTCTCTGTGACATAGGGTCTCCATAGACAGCATATAGCAACAAAGTATACCGCTAAGTGTACACATGACAAAAAGAAGAAGGACAGCACGGATTAGCCAGTAAATAATGCAGAGGGACACGTGGAGCAGCGAGACAATCCGATTCCTACCAAATACCACTCATAATGGTAGTTTGGAGCTGGTGAAGGCCTATGTGATATTTGGGGGGCAGTTACAGATGCCATCTTTGTTGTGTCTGGAAGGCTTTCTTAAGGTACTTAAAACAGCACTGAGATACTGTTGCATTCAATGAGAGGAGACGGGTATCCTGAACTACACGAGAGTGGTAGCATGCAGCGCAATCAACAGGGTTTGGCTGTAGGGCGGAAGAGAGAACAAGAAATCAAAAGGCACTTCTGTAACTTCCTGGCACTATTAGGTAGATGGTGGTGATATAAAAGGCAGGGGACCTGGTGGCATAGTAATTATGCTTTGGTCTGCTAACTGCGAGGTCAGCAGTTCAAAGCCACCAGCTGTTCCTTGGGAGTAAAGACTACTCCTGTGAAAAGTTATTATCCTAGAAACTCACGAGAAAATTCTACCTTGTCCTATAGCATTGCTATGAATCAGCATCCGCTTGATGGCAGTGAGTTTGTTTTGTTTTCCTGATACAAAAGGTTAAAGGAAGAAGAATTTAGGAGGAAAAATTAAGAATTCTGTCTTGGCCATTTGAAATTGGCAAGGTCTCTGTCCATCTCCATGGACATGTTAAAATAGCCATTGAATAGTGCATCGGAAAAGATTGGGACATGTGAGTCCACAAGAAAAGAAAACTCATCTGTCATGAACACAGACCCAGGATGTTTCAACAAAATACTAGCAAATTCCACCCCAAGTAGATTTGAAAAGATAGGTACCAGGACTTAGTGGTGTTTATTTCGGGAGTGGCTATATAATTTACTACATTAACGAAAAGCTTTAGAAAAATCCACTTCAGTAGACATACAAAATACCTTCGTCATAACTCAGGAATTTAGAAATAGAAGGGAACTGTCTCAAACAGAGAAAGAACAGCTATAAAAGTCACGAAGCAAACAGAGGGTCCCTGAGAAGACAGGAAAGAAAGATCAAAGTGGAGGTCAGAAGAGCCTCTGAAACCTGCTGTGAACCAGAGTAGCTAAAGCAGTTTGAAGAAAGGATGAAGTCACAGAGGTGCACAGAACATGTCAATTGGTAGCTCCACAAGGCAAAGCCAAATGTAATGAAATGTGTGAAGACCCAGACTTAGAAACCAACAGGGATGAATGTGCTCAGCATATCGTCAACAAAAAGAACTTAAAAAAAATTCAAGTCTCAAGATGCCATAATGAAGACTTTATGGGTCAATTATTGAATGATGCAGGAGGTGTCAGGAGACGATGGAAAGAATACAGTGTCGCTATGCCAAAGGAAGTAGACGACAACCCACATTTTAGGAGTAGCATAGGAGCAAGACCAAAGGGTGCAAAGAAAGAGGTTTAAGCTGCTCTGAAAGCATTAGCCACAAGCCAAGTTACAGGAATCCATGGAATACCAGTTGAAATAGTTCAACAAACTGATGAAGCACTGGAAACACTCATCTACGCCAGAAAATTTGTAAGACAGCTACTTGGCCAATTGGTCTAAATTTGTGTCCACTGCAAATAAAGGCGACCCAACAGGCTGCTTAAATGATAAAAATATATCATTGCTATCACACGCAAGTAAAACTGTTATCTTTCGATAACTGCGTAGCGGTACATTGGATTCAGAAGAGAATGTAGAACAAGAGATATCATTGCTGATGTCAGATGGATCTTGGCACAAAGCAAAGAACACCAATCCCAGAAAGATGTTACTTGTGTCTTACTGACCATGCCAAGGCATTCGACTGTGTGGATCATGACAAACTCTGAATAACCTAGAGAATTCCAGAACAGTCCATTGTGCTGTTGTGGACCCTGCACATCAGAACGAGGCAGTTTTACAAATGGAACGAGGGAATAATGAGTGGTTTAAAGTCAGGAAAAGTGTCGCAGGGCTGTATCCGCTCATTGTACTTATTCAATCTATAGTGGGCAAATCATCAGAGAAGCTGGATTATAGGAAGAAGAATGTACAATCAGGATTGGAGGAAGGCTTATTAACCTGCAATATGCAGCTGATACAACCTTGCTTGCTGGAAGTGAGGAGGACCTGAAGCAGTTGCTGATGAAGATCAAGCATCGCAGCCTTTGATTTGGAATATCGCTCAATCTAAAGAAGACCAAAGTCCTCACAAGTGGACCAGTAGGTAGCAATCATGATACATGGGGGAAAGATTGAAGTCGTCAAGGATTTTGTCTTGCTTGGATCCACAATCAATGCTCATAGGAGCAGGAGTCAATAAATCGAAAGGCATGTTGCATTAGGTGAATCTGCTGCAAAAAGCCTCTCAAGTGTTGGAAAGCAAAGATGTTACTTTGAGGACTACGGTATTATGCATGTGAAAGTTGGATATTCAATAAGGAAGATAAAAAAAGGACAGATGAATTTGAATTGTGCTGGAGGAGAAAAATAACACGAACTGCTAAAAGGACAAACTGATCTTGGTCAGCCAGAGTACCTCCTTAGAGGCAGAGATAGTGAAGCTTTGTCTTCCATATTGTGGAGATGTTGTCAGGAGAGACGCGTCCCTGGAGAAAAACACGTGTGCTAAGGCAGAGGGGCAGTGAAAAAGAGGAAGCCCCCAAGCAGATGGACTGACACAGTAGCTGCAAGAATGGACTCAGCGCGAGAAAAACTGCAAGGATGACACAGGACTGGGCAATGTTTCGTTCTATTATGCATAAGGTCTCTATGGGTCGGAACCAGCGCAATGACACCTGAGAACAACACAGAAGTCTACAGCAAATAGCATCCTTAGTGGAGATAGACTGGATGATTTCCTCCACTAATCAGGAACAAGCTAAGGATGTCTGTCCTCAGTATTCATATTCAATATTGTACTGAAAGTCTGAGTGAAATTAAGGAAGATGGAGAAATAGAAGGCACACAATTTAAAAGAAATAAAACTATTTCAGAACCAACGCCACTGTCTTTGGGAAATCCCAAGTAATCTACACAAATCACAGTTTGCAGAACTAAGTGTAACAAGGTCAAAGACTACATGTACGTGTACGGACTCAATCCTGTTTCTGCATATTACTTGATAAACAATTGTATATTGAAATTTCAGGGCTGAGCCCCGGTGGTGTAGTGGTTGAGTGCGGGACTGTGGCCCACCGGCTTGGCAGTTCAAATCCAGCAGCAGCTCTCCAGGAGCAAGGCCTTCCACTCTCACCAGAGGGCAGTGATGCCAAAAAAAAAAAAAGAAACTTCAAACAACCATTTGAAATAATAATGGTTACATTTACAATTATGCCCATACAGGAAACATTTTTATTTAAGAAGAACAAATCATTTAAAGGATGTGCAAAGTCAGTGTGGTGGAAATTACCAAACAGATGTAGAAAAAATCAAAGACGAAGTAGCTGGAGAAATACACCGTGTCCATGGATTTAAAGATCCATTTTTACAATGTTAATTCTACCAACTGTGCCCCTAATGCAATTCTAAGAAAACGCCAATGGAATTTTTTTATTGTTGGAATACAATGTTCTAAAATTTATGTGGAAAAGTACATGAGCTAGCCAGAACATTTTGAAAAAGAGCAAAAATTAAAGCCTTCATACTACCTGATTTGAAGGTCTATTAATCTATAGTAATCGAGATATTGTGGTATTGGTTGCTACAACATGGAAATTAATGAAATGTACAAACACATATAGGTAGGGCTGAGCCCCGGTGGCGTAGTGATTGTGCGCGGGACTGCGGCCCACTGGGACGGACGTTCAATTCCAGCAGTGGGGCTGGGCCTCCTACTCCCACCACCAGAGGGCAGTGATGCCCCCCCAAAAAAAGACAAACACATATAGGTAGGTGGCCAGTTGATTTTTTGATGAATGTGGAAAGGCAGTTCAGTGAGGATGAAGATACTTTTTTTCAACAAATGGTGCTACAATAATCCTGACGATTGGACATCCCCTAAAGGTCAAAAGGAAAGAACCAGCCAGCCAGGGTGTATAAAACATTCCTCTGTTCTTTAATGCTTCCCTCTCCTATCATGGCCCCAGTTCTACTTTACAAACCCGACTGGACCAGAACATGGACACTGGTACAGGGAAGAGGTGGGGGAAGAAAAGGGGAACCAAGAGCAATGATGGACATATAACCCCCACCCCCACCACACAAGGGGAATAAACCACAGAAATATGTGTGACGGGAGACCGGATATTGTAAGATATGAAAATAATAATAATGTATGATTTATTAAGACTTCATGAGAGTAGGAGGGTGAGGGAGGGAGGGGAAACAAGGAGCTGATACCAAGGTTCAAGTAGAAAATGTTTTGAAAATGATGGCAACATATGCACAAATGTGCTTGATTCAGTTGGTGTATGGATTGTTAGGAGAACTATAAGAGAAAAAAAAGATCAACCACAATAAAAAGCTGTAAGATCCCCCAATAAAACATTAAAAAACAAAACCAAATCCTAAGACATACCTCTCCCCACAGACGAAAATGAACTCAGAAGGGATTGCCAACCTAAATGTCCAACCTAAAATGGTAACTGTCGAAAGGGCAGAAGGGAGCACCTGCGTGACCTTGGCTTAACCAGGCCTTTCCTTTCTGCAACACCTCCCGAGGACGTTTGCTCATCTCAAATCACAGTGAAGAAAGCGAGAAACTGAGGTGGAGAAGATAGTTGCAAATTCTGTGTCTATCAAAGGTCTTGCCTCCGGAATATATTAAGTGCACTTAAAACACAATAAGAAGGTGATCAGCAATAACAACCACAACATTTCTGAACATTCGTCCGTTTTCACGGACAAATCCAGCTGGCAGAGAAGCACATGAAAAGATGCTGGCCGATCTTGCCCACGAAGTGAAATGAGCACTTAGGCCCCAATGAGACCTTTGGACAGTGCCACTCATTAGATCCCAGAAGGGAGAGTGGAACAGGATCCCCAAGGCAGTGCCATCTTCTTCCCCTGGAGCAGGGGGTGGCTTTGATCTCCAACCTTTCGCTTAGCAGCCATGCCCTTCCCTTGGGGCACCAGGCCTCCTCATGCATCTGGTGACCTCACCAAACCAAACTCAGACGAGCAGTCTGTGGATGCCGTTCTCAACCAGCGGGTCGCGATCCCTTTGAGGGACCGAACAACCCTTTCACAGGGGTCTCCTCAGACCATCAGAAAACATATTTCTCATGATCTTAGGCCCCAGGACACTGCTCCTCTATCCGGCCCACAGGCAGAGACACCCACATACAAGTACCCAGCGTGAAGACGTCACCCATGCTACGCCAGGCTTCAAGACAAAATTCCATTTATTTGTAAAAGAAGTAAACATTTCACAATATGCAATTACATATTGTTTTTGTGATTAATCACTCTGCTTTATGTTTAATTTGTAACAGTGAAAATAGAGCCTGCATATCAGATATTTACATGACGATTCATCCTAGTAGCAAAATTACACTTAGGAAGTGGCAATGAAAATCATTTTATGAGGGCTGAGCCCCGGTGGCGTAGTGGTTGTGCGTGGGACTGCGGCCCACTGGGACGGAGGTTCGATTCCAGCAGTGGGGCTGGGCCTCCTACTCACAAAAAAAAAAAAAAGAAGAAATCATTTTATGGCTGGAGGTCACCACCACATGAGGACCTGTACAAAGGGTCGTGGCATTAGGAAGGTTGAGAACCACTGCTGTAGATAAAATTGAAGAGACAGACCCTATCATCTGGAAAGAAGGGGGTGACTAGCTTTATTTTTTTTTAAAATGTTTCATTGGGATTAGACGTTCTGTTTGATCTCTTCCATTTCAATCTCCTCCCTTGTCCCTCTTGGTCCCTGTGCTTCCTGTTTCCCTTCCTTAGTCCCAGGCCTTCTGCTGACCTTTTGATCTCTCATGGCTGAGCATTCTGATGCGGTGAAGCTCAGGGTCAGACCTGAATGCCTTGCCTCCAGACACCCATCCCCCTTTCTCTGACGAGCTTCCGACTCCTGTAATTTTGACTTTGTTCCACAGGGATGGCAAGACCGGTTCACTTGCTTTGGACATTGTTAGCCGAGAAGGCCTGGGAGACAGTCGTGGCCCTCCTGCTGTGCAGGCATTGTGAATCTTGACAGGACCACTTTCTCTCACTTCTCAGGACTGGGCGCGTGTGGGTGTGCTGGGCATCGAGCTGTGATGGCATTATGCCTGCCATTCACAGATTCCTGCTTTGCCTGGTCTTACTTTACCTCCACGGGTTCTAAGTTCCTCTGTCACTGGGACAGGGCTTCTAACTCTGTTCAACCCCATCATCAAATTTATACTGGTATTGTGATTGATGAGCTCTACTCCCTGTTAGTCCTTGCCGCTCCCAACCAGGCAGCGTCTAAAGAAAAACAATGTGCATGCAACATGTTATTTTATCAAGTCAGTTTTTAAGGGTTCAAGGGAGAGAAAAAAATAGTTTCATTGTTTGGGTTTTTTTAAATCATCTTATTGGGGGTTCTTACATCTCCCATCACAATCCATATATCCATCATTGTGTCAAACACATTTGTACATATATTACCATCGTCATTTTCAAAACGTTTTCTAATTGAGCCCTTGGTATCAGCTCCTTTCTCCCCCCTCCACGAACCCTTTATAATTTATAAATTACTATTTTTTTCCTGTTTTACACTGACCAGTATCTCCAAATGTTTTCAATTGGGAGTCTTTTGAGGCCTAGCAAAGAGATCCAACTTTGCGGGGCAGCCGGCCCTGTGGTTGGCGTGGCTTCCGATGTGCCGTGGGAGTAATCCGCCGGTCTGTGCCCCACACAGGATGGCCCTGGCCGCGGGCTGCGTCACCTGCTGCAGAAGGATGAGAACCTCTCCCCGCCTCCTGCACATCCACACCTCCTGGCGAGAGATGCGTGAGTACAGGCCGGCCACCACTGTGGCATGATCACATGACTGGGGCCACCAGTGTCCACCCACCCAGCCCCTCTGCCTCCTGTCTCGCCCGCACTAACTGCACACCCAGAGCCATCCACATTCCTTTTACTCAGAGGGTCTTTGCCCTCCCTCTCTAATGTCAAGTTTCTATCCTCCTCCTATCCCGGACTTGTGGAGCACAGATGGTGGAATGGTTAAGTGCTTGGCTGCTTCCTGTTAGGTCAGTGTTTCGCCCCCCCCCCCACCACCAGCCTTTCTGTGGAGGAGCAGACAAGGAGACCACTTGGGAAGCCCCATGGGGCAGGTTCACTGGGACCCGGGACCGATGGCCCACAGCAGCAGCCCGTTGGATTTGGCGTCCCTGGGTGGTGCAAACATCACATGCTTGGCTGTTCACTGAAATGCTCGAGCCTTTCTGGAGGGGCCTCGGGAGAAAGGTCTGGTGATCTGCTGCTGAAGTTAGGAAGCCTTTGAGCTGTGTGGTGCAGTAGCAGATACCCCTGGGGTTGCCATGCATCTGCGTGGACGTGGCAGTGTCTGGAAAACAGGCCTCCCAGCATGGAGTCTCACCGAGCAGATATCCACTGGGGTTTTGTTTCGGGGCAGGCACCACCATGGGTTCTTGAGGGACAGTGGGGAGCCCACAAGCTGCGCATCTTCAGCCTGGCGAGGCTCAGCATGAGTCCAGCACTTGGACGCTCCAGACCAGGCCATACCATTACTGCAGGGTGACCCAGCCGACGCTCTGTGAGCAGGGTGTGCCTTGTTCAGTCCCCAGGGCTGCAGTCAGCGCCACAGAGGGCCGTGTCTGACCTTTTCTGGCTTCCCTGTTGCCAGGAGGGAGGGTCAGACATGCCTCTGGTCTCCTTCTTTCTCACCCTACTCTGACACCATCTCGCTCTGACTCTCTCACTGGACTTCATGCTGAGTGGGTAACTTGTCACAGTGGGTAACCTGTTACGACTCACAGGTTGGGGGCTAATTGGAGAACTTAGGATGCCTGGTGACATAGTGGTAACTGGCTGTGTAAGCCACAAGGTCAGTAGTTCTCATCCACCAGCAGCGCCTTCCTTTGTAGGCTTCCCACTCCTATAAAGAGCCGACAGTCTCGGAAACCCATGGGCATTTCTACCTTGTCCTAAAGGGCTGCCATGAATCAGAATTGACATGGTGGCGCTGAGTTTGGGGTTTGGTTCATTATAGGAGTCAGCCAAGCACTAGCCAAGCCAACGTCCAGGACAGTCATTGGTCTGTAGCAGGGCTGCCCGATACATCGATCTTGATCTCCTTAGTTCAGGGGTCGGCAAGCTCTTGGGACCGAAGAGCCAATCCGGTCCCTCCTAATAATTAAAATCACTCAAGAGCCTTAAATATGTTTTCCCAAACAAATGAAATCACCGTGATCTGAAATCATCACCTTCACACGTTTTCCACATTACTTGAGAACCCCAGTTTGCCGACCACTGTTACTAGTTGATCACAAATGTAATGTGGGTCGATCTCATGGCATTAAGAAAATAGACGGGTTAGGGCTAGGGCGAGGGCTGGTGTTAGACTTCGGGGGAGGGTTAGTTTTAGGGTCATTACTGGGGTTAGCCTTAAGAGGTCGGTCGTGAGCGACGTATTGAGTACCCCTGGTCTATAGCAATACCTCTCTTCGTCCAGTCCCCCTGTCTCTCTGCAGGCCTCAGCCTCTCAGCCGCTGGGAGCCAGGAGACTGGCCACTCTGCCTCTCAATCTCCCAGTGTTGGCGCTGCCCCTCTGCACTGTCTCGGGGTCTCCTGCCTGCACCTCTGGCGCTTCCGCCACTTCCAACAGATCTTGAAGGTGCTCAACTTCCAGGGGACCCGGGCTCACCCCAGTTCTCTCTCTCTGTCTCTCTGCTCGTCCTTATATCCCGGAGGGCGGTAGCTGAAATCTAGCAGTGCAACACATGCTCTGTTGGCATAATCCCGCTCACATGGTGCAATTAAGGATGTTCCCACCACCACACGGGCCTACAGTCACCGCCCACCAGCTCTTTGTGTGTGTGTGGGGGGGGGGGGGCGGGGGGGACATCACTGCCCGGGTGGGATTAGGAAGCCTTGCACCTGGAGAGCTGCTGCTGGATTTGAAACGTCAACCCAGTGGGCCGCAGTCCCGCACACAACCACTACGCCAGCTCAGCCTAGCAGTTTCTTTCTAGAGTGATCGAGTCACACAGCTGTTTAATAAGCACTCCCAGCACTATCCCCATCATTTTTACAGTGAAGACCGGGCATGGCTGTCACCCTCCCAACACCCTCCCATCGGTGCCACACCTGCCCCACCAGAACCAGACCATGCCACAAGAGCAGATGCAGAGAAGCCAGAGTGCGTGCTAAGTCAGAGCCGGGACGGAAGGGCAGGCCTGCACCTACGTCACTGCCGACTGGTCCCGCAGCCCCGAGTCCCTCTGCACTGCGTGCTGTCTCCACCTGAGGGCCTACAGCCGCCGCCTTCTCCACTCAGCCCGCCTGCTCTAGGCCCCCGGCTCTACTCTGACTGGGGCCCGGCTCTGATCTGCCGACCGAAGCTTGTTTCCAGGCTGGATGTGCCAGGCTGATCTCTGCCCCTGGGACATGGAGCAGGGCATGAGAAGTGCTCTTTGGCAGGCAGCTTGTGTGTCTCCTACTGTTGCCTGGCGTGTTATGAGCTTCTGCAGCCCAGGCTTCTCTCACTTCAGCAGAGCCGCCTGAGGCTTCTTCGGCATCAGTCCCAGAGGCCGCCCAGTGAGAAGGCTTACCCTCCTGGGCTCAGCTGCGGCCCCTGCACTCCACCACCAACAGATAAGGGGTTGTAGGACCCAGTCCCCTTTCATCCTCTGGACTGCCCGTGATGGGCCGAGTCCGTCCCTGGGCCCCCAGCACCCCAGGCCCCCGCCCTCTTGGGGCTCCCTTTGGGTACTTTTGTCTAGAAAAGCCTAGTGTTCCCTGTGTTACATGGAATAAGGAGAAGAGAGAGGGTCAGGGGAGAAGCTTCTCTCATTCACACACTACAGACTTAAGCAGGAAGGGGTTTGCTTTCCTCTGAATAGGGACAGCTTCCTGTGAATAAGGGCAGTGAAGTGGTGGCTGACAGGTGGATCCCTGAGGTCCATGGGGTTGGGGAGGGGAGCAGCTGAGAAGGAGAAGGTCCAGGAAAGGCTCACTCAGGCTGCAGGCCATCCCCAGTATGATCCCTGCTCCCCACAGACCTCCTGGGGCCTATTCTCGTCCATCTGTCACAGAGAAACATCAATAACGTCTTCCGGGGGTCTGTGTGACAGGTAGATACTTAACTGCTGCCTGTGTCCTGTGCACCTTTTAAAACGAGTTTCATCACATTGGCCTTTTTCTTTCTTTTTGAAGGAAATATCATAAGGTTCACGGGCTCCCTGATCCTCGGGTAAGTGTGACTTCTGGGAGGCGGAGGGCTTCAATGCAGGGCTGCTCCAGCACCCCAAAGACGTGGCCCACAGGTTGCATGATTGTCGATCTGGGGAGTCAGAGGGCTTTACCATTGGTTCCGCAGACCGAGCGAGGCCTGGGGGGCTTAGTGGGCTAGGCACTGGCTGTTAGCCACGGCCGGTCGTTCCCATCCCCAGTGTCTCCGAGGAAGAAAGACGAGGCTGCCTGCCCCTATGAAGATGTGCGGTATAGAAGCTCCGGGGACATGCTGCCCTGTGCCCTGAGGCTGCCATGAGTCAGCCGATCAGCTCAGTGGCAGTGGGTTCAGTTTGTGTCTGTGTGTGTGTGTGTGTGTGTGTGTGTGTGTGTGTAGCATTATTGTTTCTGCTATTTGGATGTTTTCTTGACAAAGTTACTCAACTATCAGAGACCTGTTTTCTCCTGCAACCAAGTTGACAAGGCCTCCCCCACCCCCAAGCAGACCCGGTAAGGAAAGCACCAGAAGCACCCACAGCAAAAACTGCCAGCTTGTGATTGTGACTCATCTCCCCTCCCCCCACCCCACCCCGGTCCTACAGAATAAACCACCCTGGACGTTTCTGGGACTCTTAACTCTTTGTAGGAGCAGACAGCCTCATTTTTCTCCTGGGGAGCAGCCAGCAGGTTTGAACCGCCGACTCTCCGGTCCCTGTGCCACCAGGGCTCCTCAGACACAGAGTAGGCTCTCAGTCCTTAACTGTCCACACTCAGAATCCCCACTGGGGCCGGCATTTTGCCCCAGGTCCTGACGTGAGTGAAAGGGGTCGATGTGGAGTGCTGTATCTCTATGCAAATAGTACAAACATAGACATTTCACCAGCTATGCCTTCCTTTCAAGGTATCTTCATAAGCACGTTGCCAGGTGGGGGCGAGGAGGGAGGAATTAGCATAGCCTGCTGAAGAAAATAGCTTGGGAGGATGCAGCTGGCAGACGTGTAGCATGCGTGTTATTTGTGTAAAGATACAGAGTAACATCTTTTTTACACTAAATGTGCCCACGTACGTCACATACCCACACCTATAACGCATGAGGCTGACAGATGAAGTGAAACCGTTCTGTTTGCACGACAATTCTGATCATCAGGTGACCATCCTGTGCCTCCTGTCTGAATATGGTTATACACATGCTACAAACTGTTGAACTGAGTGTGTTCAACACGGGGGGTGGTGTTGCGTGTATGTCTCTGTACGTACGGTACTCCCCCAGCCCCCAGAAATAGGAACGGTTGACTGGGAAATGCTTCTGACAGCTTCGAGCATTGCATTTGGGCCGGCAATTGACGGTGACCTGTTTGTCTCTTGTAGAGGGTCGTTATTTTTGACATACGAAGTTCTTTCCCTGAAGAGATCTTTGACGCTGGATATGAAAGTGGTGGAGAAGGAAAAGATGAAGTCCTACATCTACGTGAATGCTGTTCCTTTTGACCACAGGGAAAATCATGGTGCGTCCCGGTGCCATGTTTTGTCGTGGTGAGAAATGGAACCTAAGTCGTGAGGGAGGAAATGGATCCATGAAGAGCCCAAATCTGGGGCTTCTGCGTTTAACCCATGTGTGCTGCTCTCCCCCGCCCCTGTCCCCGCGCCCCCCACCCCTGCACACACACCATGCAACTAAGACCAGGCGACGGTGTCAGTTTGAACCTGGGCCTCCGCCCCTCGGTGGGGCCTCAGCTGGGCAGGAACAGACCAGATCTCTGTTCACACAGCTCACCAGGCCTGCATTCCCTCCCTCTCCCTGCCCCAAGGCATGCTGCGCTCTGTGATGTCCACGGCACTGCGGGCATCTGTGGACCACTCCTGTTGCCAGGTGGCCTCGAGCCAGCTGGCCAGATGACGTCCACAGGCCACCTCCCTGCACGGAGACACATCTCCATCGCAGGGGGATGCTCGCCAAGTTTCTCTTGGAGACAAGCTGTGTTTCCGGAAGTCTTTCCGAGGGTTGATGTTAACTTTAGTTCAATCATGCTTTTTTATTATCATGGCTTTATCATTTATCATACTCGCTACCTTTGAGTTAGCAAAGTCACCAGCTCCATGGCGTGGCAGAGCCCTGGCAGGGGAGGACCCTAGGCCTTGGGCTCTTGACTGCCAAGCCAGCCCCTGGAGACCGCCCACCGCCCCTGGCAGAAAGAGGGGGCTGTCTTCTTCCGAAAGATGGGCACCTCAGAGACCCACGGGAGCGGTCAGTCCCACGCTGGCCTGTAGGGCAGCTGTGAGTCGGAGTGGGCGCAGGGGCAGTTGATACTGTTGCTCGCTTCAGCGTTTCGTAAAGTTTTTAATCATTTTAGGGATCACCTACCAGGCAAGAAAAGAACTTCATAAAGCAGTAAGGAAAGTCCTGGTGACATCAGCCAAGATCCTGCGCAATCCTTTTGCCGGTAGGTACCCCGTGCTGGCCCTTTGCCATGCGAGCATGTCGGACAGCCAGGGAGAATCCACCGGTCCCCAGTGTTCTGTGGGCTTGTGTTTGGTCTCTCCCTATGTGTTACTGTGAAGATAAACGGCACGCACTTGCCGGCTTCCACCTGCCCCATTGTCCGGGGGCAGTGGTGTCAGTGACAGCAATCGAGGCATGTAACCATGATGCCACTGGAGCCAGATGCCCCGTCGCCCTCCACAAAAAGCCCTGCTCTGCAGTGACACCCCTTCCTCCTCTTGCCCCTCAGCCCCGCTCATACACGCCGCCCTGCTGTTCACATCGGCCGGTCTCGCTGTGTGAAGTCGTGAGAGCACACACTGGTCATGATGAAAAGGGGCTTGGGGGGGGGGGCGGGTAGTGAGTAGGGGAGAAGGAAGAGACAGAACAAAACAGTGCCGCCTGTAAAATGTAAGACACGGCTTAAAGCGGTGAGCAGTATGGAGAAGAGCAGCCGTAAGTTTAGATGGAGCCGACTCGTCTGTTGTAGATTCATTAGTCACACATCCTGTTAAATGTGGGAATAAAGTGTTGCCTGGCCTGGCCACCCTGTCCTGTCCAGCACGCTCAGCCCTGCAGGCGTGGCCGGCGAGCCAGCCAAGCTGGCGTCTGAACTGCCCAGCTCATGCTGCCCTGTTTCCGCAGAGACCTTCAGCACCGTGGACGTGGCTGACCACGAGTGTCCTGTGTGGCTGCTCCTGAGGAAGAGCGTGTCACCTGACAAGGCAGCCCGGCTGCAGGCTGTGCGGGAGATGTCCCAGGCCCACCACTGGCACGGTAACTGCCACCGCCCACAACTCTGATTTCTGTTGCAGGAAGAAAGGGGTTGGGAGGAGCAAAGTTGAGGCATGTTAAGTGTATTACACACATACATACACACACTCATACTCACACTCACATATACACTGACACACACACACACATTCACACCCCCCTCTTTAGGAAATTACCCAAGCAGACCCAGCAATTAGGAGCTGCAGCCGCCTGGGAGCTGGGTGCGTCTGGTGAGGGAGTCTCAGTAGGAGGTGGGTGGGCTTGTAGACTTGGCACCGGCACAGTTTGGTGTCCAGCGCTGCTGTGGCCCTGAGCTGAGCCATGACGCACACGCTCATGCCTCCTGTCACGCCCGCGTGGTGACTCTGGGCAGCAGCTGGGGCAGACAGTCATGGGGACCGGCCCCCAGCCGTCTTCTTGGCTCCAATATGCAGGTAACCAAATGTACCTGCTTTGTGGTCTTTTTTTTTTTTTTAAAGGAATCTTTGAAATATCTCCTTTCCTTAGATGTCACTTGGTTCGGCAGGGAAAGCGCATGAGCGAGGGTTCCGCACAGGCACGGGTTTCAGGAAGGTTGTGGAGAAGCTCCACTCTCTTTCAAGGCCCCGTTCCAGGAATCTTTTGAACCCTGGCACGGGGACTGAGCTAGCGTTTAATGCAGAGGTATCCTGCAACCCTCGGTCATGGGGGGAGTCCAGAGGACTCATGGTCCTACGAAGCACACAGCCTCCTTCCTGAGACTGGGAGAATTAGATGGTGCCCTGCCCCTGCCACCAATCATGCTGATCATGCTCACACTGGGAAGTCCTAGACACAGAGAGGAAAATGGAGAACAAAATGGAGAGGCACTCAGGAGACAGATTTTGTGACCGGATTGAGGCCAGTGGGACCCTCAAGACTGACCCTCAGGGACCCTTCAGGCATGGAGCTGAAGCCACCCCAGGGATCCGTATTCAGCTGGACCTTGGAAGGCCTAGAGAAGACTTCACCACATCAGGAAGGCATGTGTTCCTTGACCCCCTCTCTGACCCCCCTCAACAGCACCTCGCCTTGCACTCTACAAGACCCAAGGGCAGCACCGGGAGCCCAGAGAGGGCGGGGGAAGACTACTGTAACCCTAGGGCATTCAGCCAGGCTCATCCAGCGAAAGCTGAATGGAAGATAGGTTCCAAAAACTTGGACCCAAAATAGTCTTAAAAGGAGGGGCAGCGTTGGAAAGAACTGAACAAACCAAAATAAGAATGAGGTTCTAAAGGAAGGGTTGGGTCTCAGAATGGAACCCTTGAACCCATCCGAGTGTGTTAGCTAACCGATTAGTGGTGACAACTGCAGGCCCTGGTAATCGGTCTCTGAGGGCGGCGAGACTATGTCTCATGTGCTTTGGACACGTTATCTGGAAAGAAAGACCAGTTCCTGGGAAGACACCAGGCTTGGTAAAGTAGAGGAGAAATGAACAAGGGGAAGACCCTTGCATGAGTCCAGGTTTACTAGAGAGATAAATTCGTCAACTCTCATATGTTTATAAGAAAGGGTTCTTTATAAAAGAGTAATTGTATGCTGAGAAAACATCCCAGCCCAGTCCAGATCAAGTTCTTTTTTTTTTTCCTAAATACTTTTATTGGGGGCTCTTACATCTCTTATCACAATCCACACATTCTTCCAGTGTGTCAAGCACATTCATACATATGCTTCAATCATTTTCAAAGCATTCTTTTCCCACTTGCGCCCCTAAGATGAGCTCCCCATTTCTTCCCCCAGCTTCCTCACACACCCTTGATAAGTTATAGACTGTTGCTATTATTTTCATATCTTATGTCATCCTCCATCACCCCCCACTTTTCCATTGTTCATGCCCCTGCCACGGGGTTCCAGGTGACCCTTGTGAGCGATTCTCCCTTTCTCCTTCCACCCTCCCCTTATCGTCCTGGTACCTTTACTCTCCTTGTTGGCTCCGAGGGGTTTATCGATCCTGGATCCCCTGTGTTGCAGGCTCTTATCTGTAGTGTGCACGCTGTGATCTAATCTGATCTGTTAGGTAGAATTGAGGTCCGGTTTTTCAGTCTAATATTAGTCCATATGTCCAATACTAGTCCATCAATTTCTCTTGAGACTCACACAGCACATGCAGTGATGCCGAATGCAGGAACATCACAGGCCAGTGGGTAGATGGTTTTGTGGATCCAGTGGTAAAAGCATCTGGTGCGGGTCTCCACATGTCTCCTCAGCTCTCTGAGTATCTCAATAGCAAGAAAGGGGAGACAGAGACATTGGGGCTAGCCTCTAGTGAGCTATTTATCTCCTTTGTACCTCCAGGATATATCATCAGACTCTGACCTGATTGACAGGAGATTCCGTGACTGCCACGACCCTCTGGATTGACATGGGGGCCGTGACAGTAGGTTCAAACATCAGGACAGTGGTGCAGACTAGGGCAGTATATAGGGCCAATAGAAGTTAAAACCAACTTGATGGTACCCAACAACAACATAATGTGATGATAAACTTATTTAGCCGTAGAGTAAAGCTCCTTCCAAGAACCTGCATCTCAGGCCTCTGTTCACAACAGGCTGGAAGCAAGCTCCCCACTTGACCCGTAAGTGTCCACCTAGCATGAAGACTGACACTATCCAAAAGGATATCTGCCTTAGATCTTGTTACTCAGTTGTGGAATTTGGGCCCATAAAGGCCAGACTGTGTTTTACGTCGTGAGGTGGGGACAGAGCGCCAGTGTCTAGGACCTCACAGGAACGCACCCCACACCCCAGGCCCCTGGACTCAGGTGCAGCTTCAGGAGTGTCTGTGGCAACCACAGCTATTGACAGCTGGGATGGTGACGGTGGAGAGCTGGGTCCTGACCTGCCCGCTTCCTCACTGGTGCTTTCTTCTTTTCACAAAGGCTTGCGCAGAGTGTGGGCTGGTCCCCAGCTTGTGAATCTGCACACATAAAGGTGGGGCTGTGAACGTGTGACCAGCGGCGTTCGGAACCACACTGGTGGGTGGCGACTGAAAGGGTTTCCTCTCCCGTCTGTGACCGGCCTGTGTGCTGTTCTCTACCGACAGATTACCAATATCGCATCATCGCCCAGGCCTCTGACCTGAGGACACTGGTCGGCCTGGCACGAAGCCAAGAGAGCGATCTTCGCTTTTTCCTGCCCCCGCCGCCTCTGCCGGCCTTGAAGGAGGTACGTGAATCCGTCTCTACCGTCCGGTGCAAGCCGACGGTCAGCAGGCGCCCAGGCAGTCACCCGCACCTGGTCGCTTCTGGCCAGAGCTGCCTCCATTCCGCAGGGGCTGCGCTCTCCTCTGTACGCCTTGTGGGCAGTGAGCGAAGTTGGGCATTGAGTGCTCCTTTGTGTTGGGGGCTGCTCTAGGCAGCAGCGCACAGTAGGGTGCTTCACAGCGTCCCTGACCTCTGTTTGCCAGTTGTCTCTACAGTGTTCCCAGGCATGACCGTGTGCTCCCTGGGGGTCACCACATGGCATCAGAAAGGTGGAGAACCACTGCTCTAGTGTAATACTGCTGCTTCTCCCCCTGTCCCTCCTCCCCGATAGCCATCAGTCTATTTCTTTTTCATGTCAGCCTTCGTCTGCATTTTTACCTCCTTTGTAGCAGTGGTCTCATGCAATGCCTGTCCTTTTGTGTTTGACTGAATTCACTCAGCATAGCGTCCTCCCACATGCACCCGGCCTAAATGGTTTCGCCATGATTCTGCACGGATGCATTGTGTTCAGCTGTGAGTGTGTGTGTGTGTGTGTGTGTGTGCGCGCGCGCACGCGCTGCCATCTTCCTACTGCTGTGAGCAGTGTTGTCATGTAAGTGGTGTTTGTGTGTGTGTCTGTTTGGGCCATGGCGGAGCAGAGAAATGGCTGGGCCCTGTGGTCTCTAGTCTCCGTCTGAGGCAGGGCACACAGCCGGCTCTCCACTCTCCATTCAGGCTGCACAGCTCTACAGACCCGCCCCAGCCCTGTGCACGGGTTCCCGTCCCTCCCCGCCTTGGGGTGCTGGGTGTGGTTCGCCATGGAGTTTCTTCCTGAAGACTGCTTCCTCCTCTGCAGGACACCTCCATCGAGGAGGAACTCAGGCACTTGCTGGCCGCTTTGCCACAAACAGAAGTGGACGAATGTATTCAATATTTTACATCGTTAGCTCTGAGCGAAACCAGTCAGAGTCTAGCTGCTCAGAAGGTAAGCTGTGGGCCTCACTGGGTGTCTGTGGTTGCCCACCCTCCCCTCCCTCATTCTCTCTAGGTGCCCACCCTCCCCAACACCAGATTTCTGTAGGTGCCCCCTCGTTCCTCCCTGAGTAGAGATATGGGCCCACTTTTTCCAAGGCACGGTCCCCGGGCTCAGCCCTTGCCTCAGAGTCCCCTTTGGTTTGCCCATGCTGCTGGTGCCCTAGAGACACTGGTTCCCGGTGTTCCCTTGCCTGGTCCTGTATCGACCCCAGGGCTTCGGACTCACTCCCTTCCTCTGTCACCAGGACGGGCCGGTCCAGCTCCCTGGGGTTTCCCTCCTTGATCTCTGCTTCGCCAAACACCATGTTCCCTTGGGATCCCTAAGGTGCCTTCAACTACTTTCCCCAAGTCCCTGGCCAGACCTTTCTTCCTCATCGGTCTGCATTTGGAAGCTCTGCTGGAAGCTTCCCCCAACACTGCTGGCCTGGCTTCCAGCCTCAGAGGCCCGGACAGCAGACTGCCAGGCCAGCAAGCTAGTGCTCAGTAGAGGGCCACTAACTAACACCCGTTCTCTCAAATGACAGTAAAAATTCAAATACTCTGATTTTTCAGGGTGGTTTATGGTGTTTCGGTGGTAACGGCCTGCCTTACATCGAAGGTTTCAGGAAAGCCCCATCAGCCACAGTGGAAACCTTCTGTTTGGAAGCCATAGTCAAGCATTCTGAAGTAAGAGACAGAAGTCTTAGAACTTCATGCCCTTTTCATGATTGTCAGTGACCCCTGCCTGCAGCTAACCTTCACGTCACCACGTGGTCACGGCCACCAGCCTCTCTCCTCAGGAGTGACAGCCTCGGAGACTCACGGGCTGTGCCCCGGCCCCAAGGGTGGCAAGGGGGCGACCTTGACTCCAAGAGCAGAGAGATCGGTCCCTGTGGTTCTGAGGCTGCACTGAATCAGCCACACAGGATTGCGGAGGGGCTGGGGTTAAATGTGGGGGCGTGAGCCAGCCTGCATCTCCCCGAGAGGATGAGGAGTTGGCAGTCAGCGTCCAGAGCTCCCGTGGAGTTGTGCGCTGTCCAGTGGGGTCGATACCGGTCAGATTGGATCCCACGGGTTTCCCGGGCTGTGGCTCCTCCCACCAAGGGTCTGTACATCACCACGTGCCCCCTCACTGGTGCCCTCCAGATTCCCACGCACTGCGATGAGATCGTGGCGCTCGGGGGTCTGCAGCTGCTGCAGCGGCTCTACCAGCTCTACCGGGACTGCCCCAAAGTGCAGCGCAACGTGATGCGGGTCATCGGGAACCTGGCCCTGAATGAGCACCTTCACCCCGTGATCGTCCGCTCAGGTAACCGCTCCGTGCAGGCAAGGCCTTGTGGGTGGGTGCAGGACCCCAGGTGGCCCGAGCAGCAAAACATGCCCAAAAACAGGGGTGGGGGGGCACCTGCTTCCCTGGGAGGAGCAGACAGATAGGGAAGAGGTGCTGGTCTCACTCCTGGCTCCCCTCCCCACCCCCTCCCCCTGACAAGCAGACTGCACCCAGGCAGGCCAATACTGTCCCTCCTCCCCAAGCTCAGGCCCCTCCTGCCCGCTGAAGTTCCCCTGTGGGGGAATAGCAATACCAAAGTGGACGACTTTGGAGAAGAGACAAGTGCTTTCTGTTTGTTCAGGCATCTCAAGCCTGGTGAAGACACTTCATCAGCTGAAATGACATGAAAGTGGCTTCTGTCCTGTTCTGGCTCCTTCCTGAAAATGCAGGCGCGCGTGTGTGTGTCTGTGTGTGTGTGTGTGTATCCCTGTCATACCTTCCAGTAAGGCACCTGTCTCTCTCACTCAGTTGAATATAGGAATAGTCTTCCCATAACACATTGTCACTGATTTCAAAGAGGAATTTGCTGATGTTATAAAGATGATTGTTGTGGCACAGTTTGGGCTGGGCATCTCTCCGGGGTGGAGTCCAGGCCTCTCTCCATCACATTGGCCTGCAGCCGTGGGCTCAGAGATGGCGCCAGAGGAGGGCCTGGCATGGAGGCCCTGGCAAGCCAGGGAGAGAGCCGGGTGTGCTTGTAGACATGGATTCCTGAAAAGGGGATCCCACCCAGAGGAGCTGTGTCGCCTCCCTGAGAGCCCTCGCAGGTCGCTCTGTGTATTTGGATGATGTAGCCGAGACACGCTAGGTTCAGAGACCGACCACAGTTACAGGGTCAAGGGAAAGCCAGGCGTTTTCACTGAGTCCTAGTTGGCTGTGAGCCTTCCCATGTCTTTGCTTGCATGGAAAGGAGGGATTTCCTCATTTGAACTCAAGGCTACAGATGGAACTGCCTGTCAGGGTTGGCCAACCCCTAATCCACTGAGTGAGAGAGTTCCCCATCACAGCCTCCGGATAGCTGGCTGCCTTTTGTGACCTCACTTCTTGTGAGGTATGCTCAGGAAGGTCCTGTGTACATCAGAATAAAGCCCTGCTCTCCCTCTGAGCCCATTGTCGCAACCCCTGTGGCAACCCGCCTGGTTGAAGGCTTCGTCCCTGACCTGAGCCTCTTCATGACATCATTCATGCTCCCAAAGAAAGTCTCTCCCGAGGAGGTGTTGAGAAGCGTGAGAGACCACGTCTCGCCCCCTTGTTTCTAAGGCGCACTCAGGCCGTGCTTCCTCCTGCGCAGACTGGTGCGGTCCTTTCTCTTCCCCATCACAGAATTCAGGCGTGTCTGTCCCACCATCCGTGGTCTTCCATACTCGTTGTCTGACGTTCACATCAGGCCCTACAAAGCGCCACAACTTGGGTCAAGCCCAGCTTAGTCCTCAAAGTGACACCTTTACTCTCTGGCCGTCCAGTAGGCCTCGTGCAGCAATGCGCTGCTTGATTCCTTGCTGCTGCGAGCACTGATGGTGGGTCCAAGCAAGAGGTGCCCAGACCGCTGCTCTGTTTGCTGGGAGGTTGCCTCCTGCCCCCGGGGACGAGGGCTCGTGCTTGCATTGGAACCTGTGTGTTCCACACACCAGGCTGCAGCCTGGGACCCTCATCACTCAGTGCTGGACGTCCTCTCTGCTCTCGGCAAGCCAGGAGGGGGCATCTGTGCACCAGAGGCTGTGAATGAGCTGTCCTCCAGTGTTCTTTATGGAGTTCAGCGTGTGGGAGGAAGTTTACAACCCCGACACACACCTTCCCTGATTTTAAACACTGTCACCCCCCTTGATCGGATCCAACAGCCGCATCTTGGCCCCGTGCACAGGTTCTGCTTGAACACAATAAAGATGTCATCTATAGTGTGTTGTGACCCTTAGAGTCAGATGTACGGTCAGTAATGGGCTGTAAACGTCTTTCTGGCATTCTCTACTTTTAGCAAAGCGCCACCAGCCCTCAACACCAATGCCCCTCACTCCACAGCCTCTTCTGAAGCTGCCTCCAACATCTGGCAGTTCACTGACGGCGTACTGCTTTTTCACTTATCTCAGCAAAAAGCTGCTTGCACGTGATGTTACTGATGCCGTTCACTAATTTGTTGGATCGCCATTTTCTGGCGTGAGAATGAGCGTGGATCTCTTCCAGCCGGGTGGCCAGGTGATTACTGTTCTTAGCAGTGACCTGTGGGCACCCCTGGAGCTGGACCCTTTCATTGAGACGGGTCACTGGCATCTCAGGCATCCCTGGAACTTTGTTTGTTGCCAGTGTCTTCACTGCAACTTGGACTTCTTCCAACACAATGGCTTGTGAGCATGTGCACCGCCTCCTGAAATCGCTGAAGATGGCCACGCCTTTTTGGTGCGATCGCTCTGGGTCTTCCATCCTCTGAAACATGGTCTTAAATAGAGAGGCGCTAATGCTAAAGGAAGGAAGGATAAAGTAAAAGTGCGGGACGCAAGTTCTCAAAGTGTGGTTGAGGATACATTGAAGTATTACCGTGGCTCGTGAAAAGACCTGGAACTGGAAAACGAGGGAAAAAACATGCTTAGCCTTTCTCAGTCTGAGAGAACCCGAGGGGACAGCTTATTCGGAAGTTGCTCAGTGACCTGAGTTAGGTTTTCACAATGTGTCCCCCTTCCTTTAGAAGGCATTTGGGTGGTTCCCTTTCCAGGGCTCGAGTGTCCCTGCCCCTGGGTGTCGTTGTCAGGCCCCCCTCAGGGAGGAGTAGAAAGGGACCGCTCTGCCCAGGGCAGATGTGTGGAAGAGGCTCTGCCCACTTCCCTGAGGGTCCAGTCGGTCTTCAGAGACTGCGGTTTTATCCTGCAGGCTGGGTTTCCCTCATGGCAGAAGCGATGAAGTCCCAGCGAATCATGGAGGCCTCCCACGCCGCCCGGACGCTGGCCAACATGGACCGCGAGACCGTGCCCGAGAAGTACCCGGACGGCGTGTATGTGCTGCACCCCCAATGCCGCTCCAGGTAGGAGGCCGTCGGCCACCCGGAGGGCTGATTCCGGCTGCATTTAAAGACTTCCCACACCCTAGTCCTTCATACGGGCACCACACCGGTGGCACCGAGCACTAATCACCAGGCTGCTGTCCACAAGGTCATTGGTTCAAACCCACGGGCCGTTCCACAGGAGAACAACGAGGCTGTCTGCTTCTGTAACGGTTTAGTCTCTGACGGCCTAAAGAGCAGGTCTGTCCTGTGCGGCAGGGCCACTGTGAGCCAGAATTGCCTAGAAGGCAGTGGGTTTGGGCCTGTAAGCACCTTGTCGATTATCCTTCTCCATGGAACCACATATTCAGAATCACACTTCCCCTGGCAGCATGACAGGGAGGACTCTGACGGTCACTGCACTCTCCGCACACACAGTCCAAAGCCCAAACCAAGCAAACCCCGGACGAACATTCCAGCCCCTACTCCTGCCCTCTGTCGAACCCCCCCCACCCCCCTCAAGAGTGCTGTGGAGGTTCTGACCGCAGCAGTAACGCTCTTGTTCTGCTTCTCTCTGAAACTCTCTCCCCTGTCAGTCAGCCCATTAAAGCCGATGTCCTTTTTATTCATGGCCTTATGGGGGCAGCCTTCAGAACGTGGCGCCAGCAGGACCTCGAGCAGGTCCTCATGGAGAAGGCCCTGGAGGATGAAGACAGGTATACCACCTGCTGGCCCAAGGTGAGGGCGCCCCAGCTGCCTCTTTGTGGTTGCTTGTGGCTCTTTTTTCATGGGAATTTCCCCACCCCCACCCCCACCCCTTTAGGGCCCTGGTTGCGTGTTCCATGAACCACCATATTGGTTTTGCTTAGGGGACAGCCGGGACTGGAAAAGAGAATATGCCAGGGAATCAAGCATCGCGTGAAACACAAGGCAGGGGCGGGTCACAGGTCACTCTCACTGAAAGCACACCACATGGAAGGATGCTGTAAGAACACACAGGTCCTAGTAGTGCCGCGGAAGAAAGGCCTGGCACCCCACCCGGGGGAATGGCTCCACTCTGCAATGCCTTGCCTTACAGTGAGTCCACACCAACTCAATGCAGCAGCGTGTGGTGGAAACCTAATTCCTAGTCACTTCGTTAGCTCAGTCTGTGGTTTAGATCATGGTAATAGCGGGAAGACTTCCAAGCAATCATGCTA
>PVJH01031164.1:0-24065 GCA_004026705.1 Nesogale talazaci
AGCCACAATCTCTGGGGCCTCTAGTCAAGGTCTTTGTCACTTCAGACAGTGATCTGGAACATGCTCTTTAATGGGTCTGGGCTTTTTCTCTGTACTCAAATAACGCTTATCCTCAGAGGTGTGGCTTTGATAGAGATGTATTTTTTGTCTTTCAGCCAACCATACCCCCAAAGAAAATGAAGGATGGATGGTATCTTTACCATCCTCTTATAAAGCAGAGTATAAGACACCACCAAGGAAACAAAGGGTGTCACTTGGTTCTTTCCCTCTACTAAGGTCAGAACTTTATGCTACCTTAAGCCTGTCCATTAATTTAGCAGAGAAGTCCCTCCAAAATGGGATCATAGGTACAGGCATAGAACTATAACTTGATTACACGTCACTTGGTCTTGTTAGTGTGCCTTCAAAAAGAAAGGCTTGGGATCAGACCCACTGAACCAGTTAAATTCAAGGCAAAGAGATCAACTCAGAAGGCTATGGTAACTGTCTTTGGAGACTCCAAAGACATCATCTTCATAGACTTTCTTGAAGGACACAGGACAATCAGGGGGGCTGCTTATGAAGAAATTTTAAGAAAATGTAAAACCTCATTCATGCGAAAAACTCCAGAGAATTCGTTTTCCATCATGACAACACAACTACTCATTCTTCAAAGTTAGTACAGGCTGCCACACAGGAAATTCATGAAGAAATCTTACCCCATCCACGTCATCAATACAGTAAAACCTTCATGTCAGCAGGTCAAAATGACCAGTCCCTGCCTCAAACTCTGAGACTCCATGCAGAATAACTTGAACATAAAAGTCTTCATTGAAGCTTTCAAAGCCTCTTCTCAAATGAGAGTCAGAGCTGGGTACAAAGCAAAAACTCAACAGGTTTGGCTTCTAGGTGGTCAACATTCTCATGATGACGATTGATTTTAAAACTCTCTTTTTGAGAACATTCATGGGGCTAGCCACCACCCTTGGGCAGGGATGGCCAATGGAGGAAGTTAAAAGGACCAAATATGGAGGTATCTGCTTTGATAAGCCACCTCCCTTCAAAACATAGACCTTTCTGTTGAAGATTTGAAAATAGATTCTAGACAGATGACACATTAACAGAATCATTTCATGGTTCACCACCCTCTCAGCATGGTTTATCTATGTCTGCCGGCACTGGCAGTCCCCTTTTCAAGAGATTTATGAGCTACCTATAGGATTCCATTTTATTGAATGATAACATATGCATTATGGAGAAGCAAAATTTGTAATATTTATTTTAAGATTATATCACCTTCCAATCAGAGACTCCGGTGCTTAAAACACGCTCACCACTTTCCCATCCTCTGGGCCCGACCCACTTCATAATTCCACTCACGGATTCTGGAATAGGAGGCTTAGAAGAAAAGGAAGAGCTCGTTCCCATTTCTGAAGTGTGGAAACTGAGCTAAAGGATACAAGAGTGGGGTAGGATTTCCAAACCTGCTACTGCGTAGCAACTTTTATGACCCTCGGTTTCTGACCGAGTAAAACACTTCCTTTCTGGGCTTGGCAATTAACTGGGCAAGACATGCATATAGCCCTTGTAGGGAAATGGCACACCCTACATGGTGTGGAACCAGGAGTTAGGGCAGTACTCATCCAACATAACCCAGCTGCTGCCAAGTCCCTGCCCACGCACAGTAACCACATAAGCGTCAGAGTAGAACTGGACCCCACAGGAAATCATGGCTGGTTTTCCTTTATTGCAAGGCGCCTCTGGGTGGCTTGAACCACTGATCTTTTGGTTAGCGGGCATATACCTTCACTGCTTACACCACTCCAGGATTCCAGCTATAGTGAGAACCAAATCAAATTGGTTGCTTTCCAGTTGCTTCTGACTCATAGCATCCCTATAGGACAGAGTAGAACTGCCCCTGTGAATTCCCAAGACTGTCATTCTTTAAGGGATGTGGTAGTTACAACATTTCATGTCAACTTGATAAAGAAGTATTGGGGAGGAGTCTAGTCTGCCAATCGGGTCACAGGCTGATGATGTCTCCTTGTGGGTGTGGCCTTCACATGAGGATCCTAGAAACGTCCTCTCTTTCTCTGGGAGGCAGGCCACACTCTCTCTGCTGCGCCTTCCTATTGCGGAGCCCTACTCAGACCTGGAGGAGCCACATGGAGCTCCAAGCCCAGGCTGAGATGCTTCCACCACCACTGAATCCACAAGACTTTTCACCTTGCTGCTTGTGATCTTCCTGAAGCCAGCATCATTGCAGGTGCTGCATGAGTCTGAAGAGGAATTTATGAACTAGTATTGGACATACGGGCTAATATCAGACTTACGGACTTGATTGAGACTGGGCTGTGCTGCTTTTTCACAACAAACAATTGCTCTTTGATATAAATCTCTCTCTTACACAGGAGTGTCCTTGGATATGTTTCTTTAGTCAACCAGGCCTAACACTTGGGAGTAGAAAGCCTCATCTTTCTCCCTCAAAGAAGCTGGTGGTTTTGAACTGTTGACCTTGCAGTCAGCAGTCCCTGTGTAACCACTATGCTATCAGGTTCCTATCTGTAATGATCTCTGGAGTAAATTATGTTTCTTTATCTTCTCTCACATTTTTACCATACCAACTTAATTAAAGAAGGCCAATAAAATAAGTAATGAAAGTTAGCAAATGTCTCAGACAAATGTAACTACTTTGGGTATTACCCTTGGATAATACCCTTCCCTTGGATCCAAACTTCCATCCACCTTCTACCACACCTACCTCAAGTAATCATACCCACAACCTTGACAGAGATGGAGAAGACATATAGTGATGACACTAACAGTGATTAAGGAACCCTGGTGGTGCAAAGGATGATACATGGAGCTGCTAATAGCCAAGTCAGTGGTTCAAACCCACCAGCCACTCTCCTGGAGAAAGATGAGGCTGTCTCAGAAGCAGATAATCATCTCTGGAAGGTAACCAGTACAGAGCAGGATGGACAGTAAGGACGGGCACTTACATTGTGGACGTTGGTAGATATTACGGGTTTAAACCACATTGGGATTAAATCCCAAAGGTTGAGAAATCTAATCCAAAACTACTAGAATGAGGTCAAGGTTAAAATAGACAGGTTGCTCCAGATCTAAATGAGTAATGCGTCCAGCATCTAAGAGACCAGCAAAATCCAAAGTGAAAATCTTAAATTGTAATGTTCTACCACGCTAGCCATTACTAGTCTTTCTCAACTGAACTCTAGTCTTGTTCTTCCTACAACTGCTGACTTACTGTTAGTTTGAAAATTAAAATTAGATGGTGGGTTTTAAGGACAAAGTGGGGAATCCTTTCTTCTAGAAAAATCCATATATCAGGCCAAGTCATCAGAGAACTATATATATTGAGTGCATTATTCATTTCGACAGTTTTTCTTTATGATTATGCTATACATTTTTGAAATAGTTTGTTTTACCTTAAAGATGATATTGTAAACAACATTTTGCTACTATGCCTCCTAACCTGGGCACCTTATTTTTTTCAACCCTCTAAACACTGCAAATCACCTCACTGATTGAATTGCACTTCTTGCATTGACTGCTAGGAAGCTCAAAAGTGTGATCTCTAAGCGAATAGAAAAGCACAGTCGTGCAGAGTGTGTTCTGTCTGCCAACTTTCTCTTGCCTTAATCTTGTTCCGTCTCTGCCAAATTCTGCCCTCAAGTGTTACTTTCTTGTTGCATTGTGTATGTTTTTGTAAATGGCCTTACATTCTTTGGGAAGCGAGTCAAATAATGGAGAAATGAATACATACCTACAGAGAAGGAAAGAGTCAAGGTGTAGGCATACAAGCAAAAAGTAAAACCCACAGCAGTGCCGCAGTTAGAAACAACAAAGAGGACAAAGTCTGGCATTAAAACCAAAAAGCCTGAACCACTAACCTTGCAGCTAAGTCTGATATTACCTGGATCATAATCCAGCCAGTGGTGGGATTCAAAAAGTTTAACAACTGCCTCGCTGCCCTCGTGACCATTTTAAAGATAAAATAAAGATAAGTTGACAGGTAGTCTTATTATTTGATATAGCGAGCACTTAAAATAAGAATATTAAAGAGGTACACAAAACTCGATGAAATGAAAACAATCTTAAATGTTAATGAAAAAATGTCAATACTCAACAATCAAACTATTATTTAAGGTATTTCCGTATTATTTTTTGATGGGTGTGCTCACTTGCACCAGTCTTCGCTTTTATCTGACCATCCTCAGCTGTGTGCTTTATTCTCTTCACTGTAGGCATGGGCTCCCATTCCTTTAGAGGCAGGCCAATTAGACAATAGTCATTGTGTTGGATACATTGGAAATAACAAGGCAACTTCTCTTCTTTGAGCATATTGTGTACACCTTTGAAAAAAATCCCTTTCTGTTTCTTTTTTTTCTTTTTTTGGGGGGGGGGGGGTTATCACTGCTCTCCGGTGGTGGGAGTAGGAGGCCCAGCCCCACTGCTGGAATTGAACCTCCATCCCAGTGGGCCGCAGTCCCACGCACAACCACTACGTCACCGGGGATCAGCCCTCCCTTTCCGTTTCTACGGTACTCACAGGGTTAGTTCTGACAATAGTTTTTAGCTCTTTGAACACTTTCAGGAATTGCATGATTCACACAACACCGCAGGGGAATAGAGGGCATAACACAAAACTGAAATGAACGACTGTCCCCCCTCTGGTTGTGTGGTACTTTTTCGTTGTTCGTTCCATGTGTGCTTACTGAAGTAACAACTCAGGGGAATAAAAATGAAAATTTCATCAAAAGAATAAGGAGTTTTTGAAATGTACAAGTAAATATTACAAACACAACTCCTTCTGAATTTTTTATCCCTACGACAGAAGGAGCATTACTATAGGCATTGAGACTATGCTGCTGCACAGATGAATGGTAAGAAAAAGTAAGGCATGTAAATTTGTCATTTTCACAGCCTCCCACCTTTGAGAGAACCCCAGTCACGAGTGCCATTTTAACAAGCAGTTCACTGCCCTAACAAAAAATTAGATCTCAGTTGGACAGGACCAGTATATAAGGGCTGAATCTCACCACTGAATCACTTAACTGCTGCCAAGTCAACTTCGACTCAGTGACCCTACAGGACAGAGTGAACTTCCTCTGTGGGTCTCTGAGGCTGTGCATCTTGACAGCAACAGAAAGCCTTCTTCCTCCCTCAGAGTGGCTGGTGTGCTTGAACTGCTGACCTTATGGTTAGCACCCTAACTCATAACTTATAAATCCCAACCAAGGGACTAGCATTCCTTAACTTTTATGATCTCTGCCTATCCCGAAGCCCCTGATGCTGGATACCCCTCACCTCTGACAAGTCCTCCACCTTGTGTCCTCGCTAGGGAGAGACCAACCTCAGAAAGGCCCTGTCCCCTGTCCAGCCTGACCTTACTTGCTCTATTTCGATGACTGCTTGTGGCTCGCCTTGAATCTGGGCCCCTGGTTATATTCCTAATAATTCTAATTTCCTGATTTGGGCCACAGTGATGCTATAACTATCCCCCAGTCCACATATCATTTAGCTTTTATCATCCTTACCTTGCAAGCTATACAAGAAAGACCTTTATTATAGAACCTTTTAGAATGGATGAATCATTGCAGAGTTTTGGAGTTCCCAGCAAGGAGATTTACCAGCTAAGACTTTGTGATGCTTTAAAATTGAGGCCGAGACTTGAAGGAAAAATATCTAGAACAGCTACATTTTTTTCTGCAAGTCTGTCTCCAACCAGAGGGAATCTGGAATGGAGGGGTTGGGGGTACTGAAGAATAAGTGCCCTCTGTCAGGAGGGAAGTAAAGTCAAACAAAGAGATGGAGTCCTGCTAGGAAGGCAAACTCCAGATACCCTATTTCATAACATTCTAAATATGAATTGTGTAAAGTCTTAAAGAAGATTAAAAAAAAAACATCCTGACCCCATAATGATCTCTTCTTACATATCTTAAATTTTCATCTCTCCACTTGCCCTTCTCTGCTCAACCTACCTCTCGTTCCTGACAGCCCTAGCTCCCCTTTCCCCGGAAAGCTGCACTGGATGCCCCCAGATCCTGACAGCTTCATCTCTGCTGCTGGCTTTCCTTCCACCCCTGACACACTCTCTTCCAAAATGAGGAAGTCATCTCTCAAACATCAAATCCAACAAACGTCCTCTCTCCGATTTTCGTCGTATGTATCCATTAGGTGCATGGCAAGCTAATACTAAGATTTGCTGCTGCTGCTGTTAACAGGCATCGAGCTGATTCTGATTCATGGGCAGGGTCCTAGTGCTCCGTTAGGTGTTCGAGGATGTGAAAACCTTTCTGAAGCACATTGCCAGGTATTTCAAGTCCTCTAAGTGGGTCTGAACCACCAACCTATTGGTGCTTAGCCCTCTGAGCTCCCTACAGGCTCCAGTCATACTATCCACCACCTTTGTGTTGATTCCAGTACAGGGTGACCCAACAGACCAGAGTAGGTAGAATTCTTTCTGAGGGCTTCTGAGACTGTCAGTCTTTAAAGGAGCAGACAGCCTTCCTCTCTCCACTGCACAGGCCGGTGGTTTTGAATTGTCTGCCTAGCAATTGTTTATCTGCCATCGTGCCAGGCCTCCTCCTGAAATAATAGTAGCTATTGTGAGTTTATTTTGGTGAGAATAGTCTATTTAGATACTATCCTTGGAAGACAACAAAGAAAGGGGGAAATGATCCAAGGAAGGAGGGAAAGGTGATAAAAGACAGGCTACTGGGACAGTTATCATTGTGGACGATGGGTTCAATCTCATTTAGAGACCCTCAGAAGAAACATCTGAAGACCACCTGGGATTGTCCCTTGAAATGATGAGCTGTTGGGGCATTTATCCAGCAATGGTTGAGTTGCCTCCCCCTCCCCCAACCTCCCCCCCCACACACACACACATAAAACTGCAAGTAAACTGAGTCAGGTAGCCATCTTTTATTGAGCAGTTACTATATGCCAGGGCACTGCCCTCTCACCCATTTCCCTCACAGCATCCCAATGAGGTTGCTGTTATCTCAGCTGGGAGAGTCCACGTAACTTACCCAAGGTCACACAACGAGCAAGTGACAGATCCGGGATTCAAACCCTGGCATGTTTAGGTGGTGGATGAAAGATAGCTACAAATCCTCTGCCACTCTTTACTTAAAGATGTAGCACGGCCTTCCCTCTCGATGATGCAACCTCTTCTCACTGCCTCCATTATTGTCTGGGCCACATTACCTTTATTCTGCCTGGATTATGAGAACCTTTTAAGTTGCTCCTGTGCCGCCACTCTCACTCAAACACCCAACACTAGATCAGTTCATCTCATTTCCCTCATGGCTTCCCTCCTCTTTCACAGAAGTGAAATATTACAGTGACTTCAAAACCAAACAGCTAGTGGGTCAATTCTGACTCACAGTGACCCAGTAGGACAGGATAGAACAGCCTTCTGTGAGTTCCTGACACTGGAGTGGCTGGTGGTTTTGAACCGCTGACCTTGTGATAAGCAGCCCAACAAGCATAACCCCTACACCAACAAGGTTCCTTTACAGGGTCCTGTAAGGCCTTTTAAGCTCTGTCCCCAGCTCCTTTGGCATACACGCTACTGGAAGCATGAAAACAAAGGCATTCAACTCAAGCTGCCTGGGTCAGCAAGCCCGGCTTCCTTTAGACAGACAGCACACTCTCTATTTCTGGCCCCTCTAGAATGTAGTAGAGCCCTGACGGGGCAGTGGCTACTCTTTGAAACGTTAGCAGTTTGAAGTGATCAGCTCAGGAGGATTTTCTCCTCCTGTACAAGGTGACAGTGTTGAAAACTCCCATGGGTAGTGCTGCCCTGGCCTCAAGGGTTGTACCAGTCGACATCTACTGAGTGGCAGGAGTTTTCTCCACTAGCAACCCCAGAAGAATAGGGACTTTCTTTCGTTTTGTTCATTGCTCTGGCTGATACAGCGCCTGACTGTAGATAGTAAGTGCTCAATTAACATTTGCCAAATGATTGGATAAATTCGTTCAAAGTCTCAACTTACAGTCCTTTTGTAGGTAGGTCACACCCAGGCTCCCAGAGAAGGGAAATAGTTTTAATTAGGAAGCTCTTGCATTTTGCCAAATTCATTTGGCAATCATCGCCTCAACTCCCAAATCTGGGGTCATTTTTGTTTCCTTACTTGTGATTTTGTTTCAGGTGGATTTTTTTTATACTCCCTTCCCAATTGGTGAGCATATCATTATCAAGCCAATTAATTTCCCTTGTGGATATACATATTGGTTTGCAGTTGGGTATGCATTTCTTTCTTTGAATAGACATGGGAGTAAACTCTGGGAAGGAGAGAATGATGAGTAGAGCTGGAAGTTGAACCAGCATGACCAGAAAAGGGTGTTATCTCCCACACACTCTCTGTTCCCTCTCAAGCAGTGACTGGAAGAATGGCGACTGTGTTGGACAGAGAGGTACCACCAGGTCAGGATGAATACCAAATCGAGTGATTGAGGGACCAAGATCATTTCCCCATATTCACCTTTGAATGTGGCCTTGAAGTTTTGCTACTTTTGTCCATTTGGTGGAAGGGGGGGGGACTGTTGAAGTTGAACTTTTATTGGTGGAGGGGGGGGGACTGTTGAAGTTGAACTTTTATGAATCAAAATGTGAGGGATTCATCAGAAACCACTGGTCACACACCAGATCACCCAAGGAAACTCCCTTCCAGTCTCTGAGTTTCCTTGGACTTGATTATGCCTGTGGTTGTGAATGTGGTTGGAGTCTAAAACCCCTTTGAGACCATCTTTCCCCAGACAGTCCATCATGCAACCACCTAAGGGAGCTTACATTCCTCTGGAGCTCAGCCTCTGTGACTTATTAGCTTTCTTATGCAGCATGCCTTTGAACAGAGCATCAATCTTGAGTCACAGACTTTGCACTGTCACATAAGAAGAGCCGGTGCCGTAAAGAACCTGATAAAGTATGCATTGGGCCCTCATGACAAACTGTGAAGTGCCAAACAATTATGAAAGAGTTATTTGTGGTGGCTAATGACTAGTTTAGAACAGCCATCTCTAAACGTCTTGGATTTCTGGAAAGAAAATGTCAGTGCACGTGTTACGATTTCCTTTAACTGAAATTGTGTGCCTGAAAGAATGACAGACTCTGCCATTGAGTTGATGGTGACTCAGAGCATCTCTGGTGGACAGGGTAGAACCGCCCTCGGGGGTCTCTGAGACTACAAATCTTTAACAGGAGTACACATCTTTCTCCCGCAAATTGCAAATGCAACTGCAAAAGCACAAGTACGACTAATTTTTTAACATGGATAAGCCGGAAGAATGTTTTAACCTTGTCCTCCCAAATGCTTCCCAGTGAAATGGTAGAGTTAGGTCTTTCCGTTCTGCATGCTGATTAAGTTGGATGGTGTCATGCTGACAGATTCATGCGGGTTGTACAGTTAAGGACAGGCTCACGATTAAGCAATCGGACCAGAAACCATGCCCCTTGCCGTGGACTCAATTCCAACTCTCCGTGACCCCGTAGGACAGAGTAGAACTAGCTGTTCCAGATAGGTCCCTTCATTTTATTGGGGGCTCATACAACTCTTATCACAACCAATACATGCATCTACCATATGCAAAACACTTTTGTACATTTGTTACTTTCATCATTCTCAAAACATGTTCTTTCTACTTAAGCCCTTGGTATTGGCTCCTCATATTTCCCCTTCCTCCCTGCTGTCCTCCCTCATGAACCCTTGATAATTTATGTTATTATTGTGTCATAGCATACCCTGTCCTTGTAATCGGTTCCCCCTTTCTATCCCACCTTCCTTCCACTCTCCCAGTATCACCACTCTTTCCACTGCTCCTGAAGGGATCATCTGTCCTGGATTCCCCATGTTTCCGGTTCCTATCTGTACTAGTGTACAGCCCCAGGTCTAGCCAGATTTATAAGGTAGAATTGGGGTCGTGACAGTGAGGGGGAGGAAGGATTTAAGATCTAGAGGAAAGTGGCATATTTCATTGTTGCTACACTGTACCTTGACTGGCCCATCTCCTCCCCGTGACCCTTCTGTTTTGTTTTGGGTTTTTTTTGGGGGGGGGAGGGGTCATCAATGCCCTCTGGTGGTAATAGGAAGTCCAGCCTTGCTCCTGGAGCGCTGCTGCTTGGTTTAAACCGCCAACCAGTGGGCCACAGTCCCACACACACGCACTACGTCGCCAGGGATCAGCCCTTTTGTTTTTTGTTTTTTCTGTTGTTGTTGTTGTTTAAATTTGATGCTAGCAGATCTTTTTTTGTTTTTGTTTTTCGGTTTGTTTGGTTTTTTTTGTTTTGGGGGGTATCACTGTACTCTGGTGGGAGTAAGAGGCCCAGCCTTGCTCCTGCTATTGCTGGATTTGAACTGCCAATCCAGTGAACCACAGTCCCACACACAACTACTATGCCACCGGGGCTCAGTCCAACCCTTCTGAATGGGTTTTGGGTCCCCAATCTGTACCCACCACCCTTCATTTATAATGATATGTTTGATGCCTGAGAAATGATCCCTTCGACACCTCGTGATCACTCAGACGGGTGTGCTTCTTCCCTGCGGGTTTTGTTGCATCTGAGCTAGATGGTGGCTATTTACATTCAAGCCTTTAAAACTGCAGACACTACATCTTTTGATAGCCGGGCACCATCAGCTTTCTTCACCACATTTCCTTATGCACACATTTGTCTTCAGCGATCAAATCAGGATTTGTCTTCAGGGATCGTGTCAGGAAAGTGAGCATCATGGAATGCCAATTTAATAGAACAAAGTGTTCTTGCACGGAGGAAGTGCTTGGAGACTCTAACTCTTTTTTTTTTCACTCATTTTATTGGGAGCTCATACATCGCTTTTCACAATATATAAATAAGCATACTCGTCAAGCACCCTCACATGTCCACTTCTATTATTGTTCTCCAAATGTCCACCTTTTCCCTTAAGCCCCTAGTATCAGCTTTTCCATTCCTTCCCCTCTTCCCCTGGTCTCTCCTCCCCTCCAACCCTCAATACTTTATACATTGTTATTGCTTTTTCATATCATACATTGCCCAACCTCTTCCCCAACCCACTCCTTTGATGCCCGTCCTTCAAATAGGAGCTTGTGTATATATCCTTGCTGTTGGTTCCGTCTCTCTACCCACCCCCTTCTCTCCACCCTTCCAGTATCTCCAATCGAACCATTGGCCCGAAGGGGCCCATTCATCCTGGTTTCCCCATATCTCCAGCTCCCCTCTATGCCAGTGTGACTTCTCCAGTCAATCTGGACTTGCAAGGTAGAGTTGGGACCATGATGGTTGGGGGACGGGGAGAAAGGCTTCAGGAACTAGCGGAAACTTGTATGCATCATCACTGCCTGGCTGCCCCCCCACTGGTCTGCCTCCTCCCTGTGACTCCCCTGTAAAGGGATGGTCAATTACCCACCAGTGGGCCTAAGGTCCCCACCCTGCTCTCCTCCTCCTATGTAATGATGTGATTCTTATTCTTTGGTACTCGATATCTGCTCCCTTCGGCCCCTCTTGATCACGCATGCTGGTGTGCTTCCTGCATGTGGACTTTGCTGTTTCTGTGCTGAATGGTGACTCGATTATCTTCAAGTCTTTGAGATTCCAGGCATTCAATCATTTGTTTGCTGGGGACCATCGTTTCTTCTACTTTGTTTGCCTTTGTATCCATTTATCATCAGCGATATCAGGAGTCAGTTGGTCCATTGATTTTGATTTTTGTTCTTTGATACATGATTGTTTCAGCACCTCATGATCACACAGGTAAGTGATCTTTTATGGTGGGTTTTGTTGCTTCTGGGCTAGATGGCTGCTTGTTTGTGCTCAAGCCTTTAAGACCCCGGTTGCTCTATCTTTTGATAGCTGGGTCCTTCTGCTTTCTTCACCACCCTTGCTCATGCTCTTACATGTCCTCAATTGGTACATTGGGGATGTGTGCACACAGTGATATATGTTTGTTTTGCTTTGTTTTTTTTCTGCCCCATTTGATGTCTATTGCCTAGACCTTTTACCACTTTCACCACCATCTGACCACGCTGGCTGGTGTGCTTCTTCTGTGTGGCTGTGGGAGACTGTTTTTTTTTTTGTTTGTTTTTTGTTTTTCAGGCATCACTGCCCTGGTGGTGGGAGTAGGAGGCCCAGCCTTTGCTCCTGGGAGCCGGAATTGAAGCTCCATCCCAGTGGGCCGCAGTCCCGCGCACAACCACTATGCCACCGGGACTCAGCCCTGGAGACTCTAACTCTTGATGGAAGTAGAAAGCCTGGTCTTTCTCTCAAAGAGTGGCTGGTGGTTTCAAAGTACTGACCTTGCAGTTGGCCCCCCAACACGTAACCACTAGGTTGCCAGGGCTCCATCATTCACAAGAGTGGATACAAATTCACACATCAAAGTCTTCATGGTGATTTTGAATGTTCCCTAATGATCTCTTGGCCAATCTGATCAGCTCATCATGGTTTCTAACCTCGTGTGGCTGATGAAGCGCTCGGACAAGGAGACGGGAATTATCTCCACCATGTTTCTTCCGTCACTCACATGGGCTTGGATTCTGAGGATGAGATGCTGTCTGTGGTGTCTTCGCAGAAACTCGCCCACGTTGTCCCTTTAGCTGAAACTTCAAGGTGCCCTTTGTGGAACGTTCCCACACTCTCAAGATGAACCCCCCCCCCCCCGAGGGGAACCGCCACAGCACCCATCACAGCGCTCCCTCATGACTCATCTGCACACCCAATGAGGACGGACAGCCCAACATTTGGACTGAGTAAAGGCACCACTGTCAGTCTTTAGGCTTAAGGATACCAAACCAAACAAGGCAAAGTTTCCAAAACGGTGGATCAGGGGTGCTCACTTTCTCAGCATGAGAGCTACTTGTAAAATGATCAAGTCAAAATGATCCACCAACTACAAAAATGCAAAACATCTATTTATCTTTATTTACTTATCATATTTATCATAAATGCACTGAGAATTCTTTATATGTACAATGTTATGTTATGTACCTTGCATAACCGCATGGGTTCATATTGCACAACACAATGAACTACATACATTTTTGTCATGACCTGAGTTGACTCTGATGACTTGCCGTGAATGGAATGAGCCAGGGATGCATAGACCACACAGGAGCTGCTGACAGCCAGCCTCAAGCACACTTCCAAATGATCGTCAGACCTGGCGGAACGGTACTTGGACTTCATGACCTTCATGTGGGAAAAGGCTGACTCCCATCAATAAGTAAAGCCAAATAATGCAGTCAAGGAGGGAACACATTTTCTCACGTGTGGATACTTTCCCTCTGCAATTACGTTCCAGAACTGTTCGTGCGCTCTGGACTTAAGCTGAATGTCCGCTTGTCGTATCAAAATCTCCCGTTCTGCGTGAAAAATGATACGTTTTTGTCTTCTTACTTACTCCCCCACTCATTTTAACGCCCTTTCTTACGTTTAAGAGGAAAAATCCAAAGTCTAAACATTGGTGATGACTTAGCGGGTCAGTTTTGCGGCACTTAGCGCATTGTTTGCGCATGCGTTTGACACCTAAGATTGCATCTGATTGGCTGTGCTGCATATCAGGTACGTGACGGGATTGGTGATGGGCGTACGTCTAATTTTTAATGCCACGCCATCTGTCCACACTGCATTTGCGATCCACTCATAGATCATGGTCGACACATTGATCGGCCCTGCTGTCGATATTGGTGGTGGCAGATACCCTCCACTTTCCTCCTCGAAGCAGTCGGTGGGTTTCAATTGCAGTGCAGCCCCTGACTCACAGTGCCACCGGGACTTCTAAACCCCAGTACATCCCCTGCCATCAAGCTGATGCATATGCATGAGACCCCACCAGGCAAGTGCTACTGTCCTTGTAAGTTTTCACGACTGTAAATCTTTATGGGAGTAGAAAGTGTCCTCTTTTTTTGCCTTTATACGTCATAATGGCCCACCCACTGCCATCGAGTTGAGTCTGACTCATACAATCCCATAGGATTCGTGTTTCTGAAATGTTACAGCTTTACAGGAGCAGAGAGCCTCATCTGTCTCCAAAGGACTGACGGGTAGGGGCCTTGAACCTCTGACTTGGAGGTTAGCCGTCCATTAGCGCCACCAAACCAAACCACACCCAATGCCGGAGAGTCCATTCTGAGTCCGAGTGACCCTATTGCGATTTTCCAAAGCTAAAGCTCTTTATGGTAGCAGAAAGCCTCATCTTTTCCCCATGGACAAATCAATGGTTTCGCACTGCCTTCCTTGTGTTCATCGGTCCGAGACTAACCCAAAAGTATGACGGTCTCATGCTAAGACACTAAACCGAAACCAAAGTCTGGGCGATCAAGTCTCTTCGGCACGATAGCAACCCTGTGGGACAGGTTAGCACTGCCCCTGCGGGTTTCTGAGACTCAGAACAGAGAGCCTCATTTTTCTCTGGTGGAGCAGGTAGTAGTTTCAAACTACTGATATTGCAATGAGCAGTTCAGTGCATAACCCAGCTACCAAGGCTCACCCGCTAAAAGATTAGCATCACGTAAGTATCCAGCAGCATGAAAGGAGCCCTGTGATTGGATGATCTGGAACTGACCGTCAGCGCTAGGCTTTCCATCCCTTTACGGCAGAAACAGGGCAGCCAGAGCAGCAACATCCTTCAAGACAGAGGAAAACTGTACCTCGGGTTGGAACCCCCGAGGGGCAGTCAGCACAGAAAGATGGGGGGGGGGGGGCATTGGGAGCCCAGGAGGCAGAGGTAGGTTTAACCCCAAGGATGTGAGGGGAGAGTTCAGCAGCGGAGGAGGAAAGCAAGCAGAAGGTTCAGGAAGAGACTTCTCCCACTGCACTCCCCACCTGGTCTTTCTCTGCGTGCACTGAAAGGGCCTTATGCTGAGTGTGAAGCAAAGAGCAAAATCCGCAGGAAGGTCTCAGCCTGGTCTAGGTCAAAGTCAATGCCCGCTTCACAGGGACTCAAGAGACAGATGATGGCCTGAGGCTCAGGAGAAGGGCCATCTGTCCTCGGTGGGGGTTTCAAGCCCCTTCAGGAACTGGAACATGAAAGCTGCTGACCTTAGCACATGGCTCCACAAGTTTGTGGCCCCCAGCCAAGGTGGCCACATGGATCTTTGGGGGGGGGGGTAGGGGAGCGGAGATCTCACTAGTTTCACAGCAGAGCCCCTTTGCTAAGTGTTTCGTTTTTCTCATGCAGTCTTCCACGTTCTGAAATGGAAAGGTGAACGGTTAGGAGGGATTCCCCTTACACGCCACCCTCTGGTCTGCAGCAGAAAGGAGACAGAGTCTGGGGGGAAGTCAGGGAGACAGGGCGAGGCTGAGCTGGCTCCCTCCCCCCTCTGCCCATGGAGAGGGGCCCTGCTTCTAGGCAGCTCTGGATGGGCCAGGAGGGCGGCTCTGGGCTCGGAGATCTGCACTGAGGGAGCAGAGTACCCTCTTGTTACCTACTTCCCATCGGGAAGCAGAATGGAAGCCAGTTGCGACAGGCCCATTGGGTAAGAAGTTTCTGGTTTCTACCACTGAGGTGGTCAGTGAGTGGTAGACTGGTCAGTCTATTCCTCTCCCTCCCCCCCTCCCCCACCTTGGACTATCCTTGGCAGCTTCTCCCTCCCCCTGCTCCTTAACCTTGTTTTTAAATGCCTCCAAAATGCCTCCCAGTCCAACAGCCACAATGGACTCATCTTCTGGGGTCCTTTCCTTCTATTTTCCCTCTCTGCATGTATGCAACGCACCCTGTTATGGAGTGAATTGTGTTTCCTCAAAATGCGTGTGGTAAGTCCTAAGCGCTATACCTGTACATATGACCCCGTTGGGTCTTTTCATGTTAAATTAATAAGGCAGGACTAATACTGTAGGATGTTTGTGAGCCAACCACCTCTGAGAAATAAGAGCGAGTAAACGAGCGAGGGAGAGGTGGTGGAAGAGGGATGCTGACACAGGAAGATTGCCCAAGAACGGAAGTCCAAAGGGCTCCCTTCCAAGCTGGCAGACAGAGAAAGCCTTCACCCAGAGCTACCACCCAGCATTCAACGTCTAGCCTCCTCCATGGTGACAACATGGGTTTTTGTTTCTGAAAGCCACTCCTGGGTGGTAGCACGGCTGTAGCATCACTGAACAACAAAGGCGTGGACACATGCTGACCTGTCTCATCTCTCACTTGTCAAGGATCAACCATGGGCTAGGAGGTGAGGGGGCCGAAACCAGACTTTCCAGGGGAGTCTCTGTCATATTTGAGTATCAATAGCCACTTCAGGACAGGGGACCCAAGCTTGGCACTTTAGAAGGCTTTGAAGGGCTTTAAATTAAAAGCAAAACCCCACACACAGATACGTATTGTCGCAATATACTTGCAATATACTCGCATATACTTGCAAAATTAATTCTCTAATGATATTCCTACAACTGCTGAGTTCCACTTAAGACCATGACAGCAGAACTGCCCCACTCTGGTTAGGACTCCGTCACGGTCCCCATAACCCAGCCCAGGCATCCCCAGCTTGGCCACAAGCCACGGGTTTCACCGACTGCTCACCCTCCAAGTACAGGATGTCGGACACCAGCCGCACTCCCACCAATCTTGCAACAGTACCAAGGAAGGACTAAACCCTGACCTGTCTGGTTTTAGTAAAGCCACACGGATTCTAAGGGATCATAGCTTTCCCTGCTACGAATTCACAAATTCCTTGAGAATGCTAATAACACAATACAAAAGGGAATCTCAGCAATTCGCCCAGAAGAAAGGTCAAGCTCACCAGACACTGGTTTGCCGAATCCACCATCTTCCCCTTTGGGAAAATGGGGGCACTCTCACTTCTCCGCTCCTCTGCTACTGTTCCTATCTGCCAGGCTCCTTCCAAGATCAATGCAAGTGGGTCGGCTGTCTTAGCGGTGTATTCTCTCAGTACCCGGGGTATCATCCCTCCCAGCCAAGAAACCCGAACTCATCTGGAACAACTAGGTCCTCTCTTTATGATTGTCTTGCCTGGCTTGAGTTTCTGCCTCCCTTTGCCAATGTTTGGTGCTTTTCCAGGCCAGGAGACAGGAGGATTGGAGAGGCAATGACCCTGTCTCTAAGTCTTCTGCTACTGTCCCTTTCAAGGGAGTTAAGTAGCCCTGTTGAGGAGACGACAGAACAGCCATCACGCAGTTTATCAGCTGAGTACAAAGCCAGTGTAAAGATGGGATTGGCCAGAAAGGCAATGGCATCCCAGCACTGGTTCTCTATAGAAGACGATGGCACCCATCAATCAATCAAGAAGATGACAGCATCACAGTAGACTTTTATGAGAGCAGAAGCAAAGGCAGTTCCTATAACAGTGTCTGGGTAAATGTGTGTCAGGGATGGGGGTTGGAGGATGGACGGGGAGGGAACCTGAATCTCTGAGGCGTGTGTCTATTAACAAAGGAAAGCAGACAATTGTTATTGATGGCAGAGCTCATATAAATAGTAAAGATTAATTGAGAAATCAGCCCTATTTTCTCTCAATTCCCCATGTATTCATCAATCCCTCAATTAGCTGAACTTTCAAATGACTGAGCCCAGGGGTGGCTCTTTTCAAAAGAATGTTGCAACCCTTGAGCTACAAGAGAAAGGAGATTCCTTACAGTATAAATGTACCCTTACGATCTCTTCTCTGGTAGTACAGAGTATAAGTCAGGTACTATTTTGAACACTTGACATTCATAAACTCCGTGTGATAATAGTACAAGACAGATACGATTCCTATTCTCATTGCACAGTGGAGTACACTGAGACACAGAGACCTTGCCTCGCACATCTTAGCCAGGTTCCCACAGCCAGAGGTTGGCAGAGCTGGTATCTGAGCCCACACACATGGATTGTAGAACACTGTGGTAAACGGATTGCCCAAATGGTCCGATATTTCTGCCTCTTTCCTGTTTCTAGGTTTGGAACACCATCACCGATGTGAGAAGCAGCTACCACTAGCTTGCTAGATGATGAGAAATCATGTGGAGCAGAGCCAACGCATCCCAGCCAAGGCCATCCTGGACCCATCAGACCCCAGCTGACTACAGATGCGTGAGCAAGTTTGGCCAACATCAGCAGAGACACCCAGAACCACACAGACTCAGGAGCAATAACCAACAGTTGCTGTCTTAAGCAACGAAGTCGGGGATGGTTTGTTTTCTCCTATGAGGCTGATACAAACATCCATGACTGAGCCCTACATGCTAGTCTTTGTCTGATGTCATCACTTTCACCTGACTCTGGAATTCTCCAGGGATGGACAGCTCCCCAGTTCTAAAGACCCTCCCTTTCTATAAAGCAGTTGCCCTCAAGTTGAGTCCAACATAGATCTGTGCTGCAAAAGATGTCAGACGGGTCATTTTTTAGAGATAGGATACCCAGCCCTTTTTCTGAGGTGCCTCTGGGCAGATTCAAATCCCTAACCTTTCCGTTAGCAGCCTAGTGTACTAAGGACTCTCCAACTCTATCTCTCCTAATCGACCCCTTGCCCTATCACTATGCCAACCCACGAGAGCGGCTCGAACTATTCCTCACCTTTGTTCCTTCCAACGCAAACAAACTCAGTGCCTTCCAGTTGAATCCACCGATCCCAACGCATGGCAGCCATGTTTCCTAGACTGCAGCTCTGTGTGAGAGTAGGAAACCGCATTTCTCTCCATGAGAGACACCCACACCCACACCACCAACCCCCCCCCAGCGCCCCCCCACCCCCCACCCCCGTGCACGTATGGTTTTGAACTGCTGGTTAGCAGCCCAACAAGGAAGGTCTAAGGCACCCGAGCTCCTTGGTTATTGTTCATTCAGTTTTGTCTCCTGGAGCAGAGAGGGAACTAGGGTAGCTCAACACTTCGGTACCGTTTTGAGCTCTGTTTCCTTGCCTGCCCTCTTTGCCCACCGCTCTACCACTTGGGAGTGAAACCGGAATGAGCCCGAGTGAATGGTGCCAAGATAATGAAGTCTGAAGTCGCCGGGGTAATGAGGGAGAAAGCACGAGCGACTCTCAGTCCATACCTCACCTTCCCCAGCTGGGCTCTCCTCTCAGGGTGATCTTCTTATCTCTGTGTGCGGGAGGAGCTGTCCCTCAAGGTGTGCGCCGGCTGGTCACCTGGCGTCCAAACAGAAACTTTGCAGCCTTGAACGCTCCTGGCCTGCCAGTATGCAGGGGGTCCCCGGCCAACCGCTGACAGCCCCAGCTGCTCAAGTCGAACTAAAAATGAATTTGGAAACGTGTCCCACCGAGAGGGAGCCTTCTGGGGCTTTCTGCTAGCTTTCTCCAGGGATTGAGTTCGCAGAGGAATGGACATCAAACCCTAGACCCAGAGGACATCATTGGGGGTGAACTGGACCCTGAAGAACTGAACCCTGATCAGCGCAAGCTGGGATCACAAGTCTCCCCAATAAATAAAGTCTGCTAAAAGATGATCTGTATTCTCAGTGGAGGGTTTCAAAACTTTTCTTCCTTTTTTGGTAAGCTATTAGGCACTCAACAAATGGTAAATAGTGCCAATTCTTCTAGCCAGCTTCTTGCTTGAAGAGCGGAGTCAGGATTGTAAGGGTTCGTTGCTAAAAGGCCAACAGCGAAGTGACCTGGGTTGGTGAAGAGAAAATGAAAATCCCAGGGGCAAATCCAGCCTCCCTGTGTCATTAAACACAGTCGTTGCTCCCCACCCCCCACCCCATTCCACTTCAACAACTAGAGTTGAGTTTTAATTTCTTTCCCTGATATTTCTCAGCCCTCGGGGAAAATGTCCTGTGATGATTCTGTAATAGTAAGACAATTACTGGTGACTCAGGCTCCCTGCTGCCTCTGCAGCTCCTCCCGATGAGGAGCGGGTGGGGAAGGAAACTCTCCACAGAGGCACAGCTATGCCTGGAGTGAGCAAAGTCAGGATCAAAGGACCGTCCCCTCTTAGCACCCACCTATGTCGGTCAGTGAGAATGCAGCCCAGGGCTTGTCTGCTTCAGGACACGTGCCCTCAATGGACATTGAGCCTCCAGAAGACTTTTCAAATACACACCCATCTTTTTTTACGTGGTGGCTCTCTAAGCCCCAACCCCACACCCTGAGAGCTCCCATGCAGGTGCTGGAGGCCCCCAGATCTGCTCTTCTCTCCCGCTCTGCTATTATCCCACACCGCCCATTTCATCTGTCCTAGGAAAAGGGGAGCCGACAGGCAAACCGCCATGTGAGAGAAGATGCCTGCCTCAGACCCTCCTCGCAGCTCAGCCGCCCAACCCAAAGTCTGACCAACAGAGTGCAAGGTGTCCCTGCACAGAGGATGCGAGGCTTGTTGGTTTTTTTAAAAATGAAAAAAACTCCTTCCAACCAAGTCCATGCTGACTCATGGCCACCTGATATGGAAGTGAGTTTCTGAGACTGCGATGGGTGACGGGAGTTGAAAACCCCCTCTTCCTCGTGAGGAGCAGCTGCTGGTTGAGAACCGCTCACCTTTGGGGTCACAGACCAAGGCGTCCCCACTCCGCAACCAGGGCTGTTCCTGTGTTCCAGCGGAAGGCATACGCGAAAAGTTCAGATGTTGGAAAGGACTGTTTCCTTGAACAGAAAATTCTAGAGGGGGAGACTAAGTCCTCGAGACCATAAAAGACTATGTAACTATGTGGTAAAGGGCCATCGATTCAGTTCCAACCCATAGCGACCCTCTGTGCCCGCTTCACAATGCTGCTTATGTTTGAGCCCACCGAGGCAGCCCCGGTGTCAACCCATCTTATCAGAGGCCTTCCCCGCCTTCACTGCCCCACACGCCTTTACCGAGCATAATGCTCTCCGCCAGGGGCTGGACTCTGCAGCCAGGTCCAAAATCCGTGGGATGAAGTCTTCCCATCCTGGCTTTGAAGGAGCAGCCTGGCTGTACTTCTTCCAAGACAGATCTGCTTGCTTTTTCGCCAGCCTCTGCGGCCCTCAATCTTCCTCACCAAGGCCCGAGTGCAAATGCACCAGTTCTCGTTTGATGAGTGGTTGAGTCTAGTCCTGCCCCAAGGCAGCGTCACACAGGTGCTCTGACATCAGCTCCTAAACAAGCATTTAATCTAATGGCTTCTTGACGAGATATTCAAGTTCAGAATTCCAAGAACGGCTTTCCATTTACCTCGGAACCAGGAGAGAACCATTCCCACACTGGGCTGCACACATAAAGAGGAGGAAGACCAGGAGGGGATGCTGGCAACAGCAGACATAGCCCTGGCATGGCAGACACAGATTCTTCAAGGAGAGGGAAATTCACCAGGAACGTCTCAGTACCCGTCCTTTTATCCTGAAGTAGTTTCCTGTCTGCTTTTACATCAGAGATGCACCATAATTCTTCAGTTCAAAACAGATGTTGTGGCTGTTCTAAATTGGTAGCGCAAAGCCCATTTCCTGTGGGTTGAGTCTCAGAGGGTTCCTGCCACTTGAGTCATAGGGAGGTGAGTCAAAGGTGGCCTCTGTCGACGAACGGCAGCCCTCTTGCTCCACATCCTGAAGGACTGAGAGGGGCACAATTATGGATGCTAGGGAAAGTCTACCTTTCAGGTTCTCGATGCCAGTCTGAAACTGTGGTGAGAGGAGAAGCCCGTGGACCATCTGCTTCATTGAGGCTAGGATTATGTCCCATCCCTTTCCGTACATAGGCTCCCATCCCCTGCTGGATACCGAAGTCATCGGTTACCACAAAAATGAAAGATGAGCCTTCACTTGTTAAAAAGGGTAACAAAAAAAGGGGGGGAGGCCTCAGGGGTCAAATTTCTCAGATTCAAACCATGGTTTCCCCATGGCTGGCTGACCAAGGGCAAGCTATGAAACCTCCCTGTGTTTCCAAGGTTCTCTGCTGGAGAAAGAAAACATAATTATCTATCGATGCCTCTGGGGGAGGGAGGGTATGCTTCTTTCACGGTTGTAAGGAGTCCCGATTGGCTGAGAGCTGGCTGAAAAGAACGAGTGCCTTGATCCTGTCAGCGGTTCCACGAAGAAAGATGTGGCTGTCCATAAAGATTACAATCCGGGAAAGTCTAAGGGGCAGGGCTACTCTGTCGTGGAACAATATGAGTGCAGTCCACACAGTCAGACCTCCGGAGGCTCCAACTATTCTCCCTGTTCCCATCATCTCATCACACGGAGGCCTCAGGCACCCAGCGACAGAGACTCCCGGCCAGCCCAGGGGACATAGAACCTCGCTATCACGGTCCTTTGCCTCGTGGTAGTGTAGTTCCCAACCAAATCAGTTTCTCGTAGATGTGGGTTTGAGTAGGCTGGGTTATCTAGGGCAGTAGTTCCCAAACTTATTTGGCCTACCGCCCCCTTTCCAGAAAAAAATATTACTTAGCACTCCCTGGAAATTAATTTTTTTTTATTTTAATAGCAATTAAACAGAAAGATATACAGAGTGTCAAAATAAATTTGGGGCAAGTCAAATGATAAAGATCTTTTCATTCTCCTTGTTTAAAAATAAAAACTCTAGGGGCTGAGACCCGGTGGCGTAAGTGGTTGATTGCAGGACTGCAGTCTGCAGGCTTGGTGGTTCAAATCCAGTGGCGGCTCTCAGGAGCAGCACTGGGTAGCGTCCACGACCATCAGAGGCAGTGATGCCCACAAAGAAATAAAAATAAAAGCTCTATAGATATATTTTATAATTAAATATAGATATTTTTATTCTTAGTCCAACTTCCTTAAATTTATGAATCAAATAATATTTTTTATTTATTTATTTTTTTTTTTAGGCATCACTGCCCTCAGGTGGTGGGAGTAGGAGGCCCAGCCTTTGCTCCTGGGAGCCGGAATTGAACCTCCATCCCTCAAATAATATTTTTAAATAATTTTTTGCATAAAAAAAAACTTGGGGCAAGAAAAAAATTTAATAGTTTCCCTCTTATTTTCCCTCCAAGCAAAGGTATAAATATGTGTCCCCCTCTTATTAAACCTTATGTTATATCGAAAATTTTCTTTGAACAATAAGCGAATCATATTATTGAATTGAAATCAAAAAATCATACAGAAAGAGAAATCGCCTCTTTATTTGATGTACCTAAATCCACCATACACAATATCATTTCAAAGCATAAAAATAGTCAATCTCGCGAATGTAATTTTGCTTCGAGGAGAAAAAACTTCTCAACGATCAATATTTAGCACTAATTTTGCATATTAAAAATGAAAACCCAACAATTTCTGCTACTCCACAATCAGTAGAAAGTACTTCAAGAGAAAACAGAATACAAAGGAACAGTTCAAACTCTTAGAAGCTATCTTACTAGATTAGGATTTAATGTCACAACACTGTAACTTAAGAGTTACATTACGTGTAATAATTACGGCAAATCTCCTGATTCATAGCGTGCTCCAAAATCCTCTGGTAGCACTGCCAGGAGCCAGCACTTCCGCTGCCGGTCCAGGCTTTGGTGTTGCCATGGACCAGTTGCACGAGTGGCAGTTGCCCGCGGCAGTGCTCGCAGCGCTCACGTGTTTGGAACGGCCATGCAGTGGCACCACGTGAATAGTCGCAGGGCGCGATTGCACAGACCTCAGTGCAAGTGAGGGAGTATGCGGGAACTGAGCCAACGTCAAAGAAAAAGTAAGCGTAATGAGTGGAATACATAAATCGATTTTTCTAAATCGTCTCTTCTTTCTTTGATCCTTTCACCGCCCCCTGACAGTTATTCATCGCCCTCCAATGCGCCCGTGGCCATCACCGCCCCCCTGGATCATTGCAGCGCCCACCAGGGGCAGGGGGCGCCCGCTTTGGGAAGCACTGGTCTAGAGAAATGAAACCAGTGACAAGCAACTATGTATAAGAAAGGACTGCAGATCAAGAAGCAATCTGATGTCGAAAAGGCGTCTCAGCCCAGTCCGACGCAAGCCCACGGGGCTGAGGCTGGCCTGAGCTCTCAGTCAGGCCCACGTAACTGCAGCCGAGGGCACTGAGAGGCGCAGGGAAGCAGGGAACTCACTGGAGGAGGGGTGCAGCAGGGCACCTCTGTGTTTCCAAGAGCTCCTAGGTTGGCTCTCCGCGTCAGTAGCCCACAGGAGGCTGCACCCCCAAGCCCATCTCCCAGGCCACTACTTGATTGGCAGGTTGGACTCCACTCCCCACAAAAATC
>PVJH01031165.1:0-24049 GCA_004026705.1 Nesogale talazaci
TACATGCTTATATTTAAGCTTCTATAAATGCCCTTTCCCTCCCTTTGGGAGCCAAACCACTCTTTCACAGGGGTCACATGATTCATAACAATCGCAAAATTATAGTTATGTAGTAGCAATGAATATAATGGTATAACTGTGGTCACCACAACATGAGGAACTATCTTAAAGGGTCCCAGCATTAGGAAGGTTGAGAACCACTGCTCTATTTCCTTTTACTTTCCTCTTGTCTCACTATCATGTTCAGCCTTCATTTGGGTTTCAGTAATTCCTTTTTATTACACTGCTCGTGGTCAAGCCCTACCAGGCCGCCTACACTTTCCTCTCTATAGATTTTGGATCACTTGTTATTCCCTTGTCCCTGGGTTTGTTAACATCACTTCCTTTCCCACCTCTGCCTCGCCCATGTCCTCCCCCCGTTTCCATCCTGTTGTTTTCTCCTCCAGATTGTTTATCTAGATGGACCCGCAGAGATCATCATATGCCCAAGAAACAAGAAGGAGCAAAACAAAGCAACAAAAGAAAAAAAAACAAACAACCAGGACAAGAAAGAAGGAAGGAAGGAAGACAGAAAATCCCATAAATAGTTCAAGGTCTATTTGTTGACCTTTAGGAGTAGTTTCCGGTGGTGTCCGATAAGGGCCATGCCCTGCCCCCAAGAGCTTTGCCACTTTCTTCAGGACCAAGTGCTAACCTCTGGACACCCTCCCCCAAGTGTTGCCTCACCCCGGAGGGGGGTGTTCTGCCTAGCTCTGACATTTATTGGACATTTATTCTCTTGAGGTGTCCATTCCCATCATTTGGTCAGCCTGAGGTTATGATAGTGTCACAAATGGTTAGCACGCTCAGCTGACACCCAGAAAGTTGACTCGAAGGATCTTTGGAAGACGATCCTGCCAATTTATTTCTAGAAATCCAGCCGTTGAAAACCCTGCCATGACGCTGCCAGGCCTCAGGGTAGACTCTGCAGCCACTGGTTCTTAAGACATCGATGTCATTAAGACATTCTTGGCTCCTGTGGACCTGTCGTTGGCTGCAAGTCCGACATCTCTTTCTTGTAAAATGTTGCAGTTACAGAATCTGCTGCCCAGAAGATCAGGGCCGTCTTGCATTTTCACTAAGCTTCTAGATTATTGTCTAGACATGGTCTGACCCCGTGCTTTCTGAAGAGATTAACCTTGCTTATTGCTCCCCCCAAAGGAACTGAGGGGACTGGACAAGGTCTGAGCATGGCTCTGCTTGATAAAGCGCACCGACCCCTCTGCAGACAGGCCAAGCACCCCTCTGAAGGAGGGGCTTTGTGTGGGTGACAGATGTGCAGAGTGTGAGCTCAAACCACCCCAGGGACCTGTCTGAGCACATGTTCCCTAGACAGGAGGGCTGAGGCATCAGGAGAGAGCTCAGGCTTGTGCTCCTGTGGTTCTGCAGGTGGGCATCTGGGGTGCGCCTTTGGGTGCTTCCCAGCCTCATGTAAATGAGGCTGATGAGTTGCAGGTCCAGAGTAACAGGAATCCAAGGAGAAGCTTCTCGGGAGAGAGACTGGCTTCCTACTCCTGTGAGCAGTTACAATCCGGGAAGCCCATGGGTGGGGGTCTCTCTGAGTCAGCATTCCCTCCGGGAGCACTTTTGGACTGTGGCAGGAGAGCACCCCCCCTGCATGCTGTTGTCTGAGAGGGAGCGGAAGGGAAGGCGCAGACAGACAGAGGGAGACACAGGTGCCCTTTGATGACCTCCACAGCGTCCACTTCTCCAGTCACAAGCATGGAGGAGACCTGGGTGAAGGTGCAGCTACGTCGGTTGGGCTCTCGTGATTCTATTATCTCGCTGAGTGTCCTTCTCTTAATTCCATGTACGTGCGTGTGTGCATATGTGCATGTGCAATAAAGATCAACGGTTTCCGGGGCTCGGCGTAGTGGCTGTGCGCAGGACCGCGGCCCACTGGGACGGAGGTTCAATTCCAGCAGCAGCTCCATAGGAGCAAAGGCTGGGCCTCCTACTCCCACCACTGGAGAGCAGTGATGCCCGCCAAAAAAAAAAAAAAGAAAGAAAAAAAGATCAACGGTTTCCTCCAGAGCCCCCAGAAATGAATCTCAGCTCATTGGCCTCAAAGGTCATCATTCTCTTTTGGTTTCACTTTTGATACGTTAATGAGGTCACCCTGAAGTAGAGTGGGTCTGAAACCTAATAATCTCTTGGTGTGGTCTCATAGAGAGAGGGAAAGCTGGCCTGGAGCGAGGAGCGACTGACAAACATGGGGAGAAGATATGGTGGAGAGAGGTGCTGGGACCCTGGGATCCTGGTTTGCTCTCTGAACCTCCAGAACTAGGAGACCGTAGATTGCTGTTCTTCACAGTCCACCCCTTGCTGCAGCATTTGGGCCCCGCAGCCAGAGCCACAGAGGACAGCTCCATCACTGCCTCTCTACACTGCACGAGGAGTGTCTTCTCTCCCACTCTGTGAGCCAGCGGATGGCAAAGGCGCCGAGGGTGAGGCTGTGGCCTACGGTTTCGGTCACGCTGGCTATACCCCTGCAGGTCCGTGCTGGGTCCTGAGGGGCTGCAAGGGAACTCCTGTTGAGCCAACGAGTCAGAGAACAAGCAGGCAAGACTGAAGTTTAACTCCAGCCAGTGGCCTTGAGCTGCACCATCTAACCAAAGCAGCCACTGGAGCGACGCTGATGAGCATTGCACACCTTAACGTTCGCTTCGTCACAAGTCAGCCCAGAGACATCTCCAGTGTGGTTGGTGGCACAGGTGATGCGACATTTCCATCATCAGAGTAAGTGCTTTTGGATAAGGCTGGCATCCTGGGATGGCGCGAGCAATTGACACTCACCTGCTAACCAACATGGTGGTAGGTTCGAATTCACCCAGAGGTACCTCAGCAGAAAGGTCTGGCAATCCCCTCCTTCCGGAGGACACACAGCTCCGCAAGCAACACATGTGGTGGGGGTGTTGGTTTGGGGATCGAGTGAACAAGAAATGTTTGTTCTCACAACGCTCCAAAGGAGTGTTGGAGGCATATGGAATCTATGGCAGAGATCTAAACCATATGACCTGTGCGAAGGGAGACGGCACTCTCCGTCTGCAGAGTCCTTTATGAAGCCTTCGCACAGAAAATAAAGATTATGACACACTCCCACACTTATCTCTGCCATCCTGGGTCCTGCCGCTGACTTCCAGAAGGGAAAACTAGCCTTGAAACTAACTGAACTTCAGTCTGACCCCCAAGGGCGACTTGCCTTCACTTCCTGCCAAAGATGCCCTCTTAATGCTGTGGCCTCACCAACAACAGCGTGGGTGAGCCAGCTCATGTCTGTGTACTGGGAAGCCCACTGCTGTCTCATGGTTTCAGTGCGGTGGCTTCCGTTAATGCTGCTGTGGCTTTAAGGGATGACAGGAAATGGGCTTTCAGCCCATTTCAGCAACCCCACAGGTCACGGAGGTCATCTAGGTCAACCAGGCTTTTGTTTTTGTGTTTGATCAGTGGGAAAGCTGAGGGTCAGAGGGCAGGGAAATTGAGATGAGTATGCAAATTGGACACGTCAAGAGGGGTGTGTGGGTAGGTGGGCTTCAAAACAGACAGACCGTCGGCACAAAGAGGTTTGCAAAAGGTGTGGGAACAGGGAAGGAAAAGAGAATGGAATTTTCCCACAAATGTTTTGAAGCCCTCTTTTCCTCACTTGCTGAGTAGCATGCCTTTTCTGCCCTTGTTCTTTCAGAGATGGGTCAGAGATTAGGCTGGATCCTTCCATAGGCACTTAGCAGACGTGGTGGGCTTCCAGGAATTGCTAGGAAATAAAGATGCAGAGAATAGGCTCTTAGTACGGAATCTATCATGAGATTTGTTCGTTAGCCACTTTCCTGACCTCCTCGGAGGGCCTAACGGTTCTCACCTGGGAGCATTGTTCCTTTGTATCACTAACAATACAGGATTCTGTGGAGTCTCAGCTACCTTCCTCCTGCTCACTCAGCTTGAAGCACACACCCATCTGAACCACCAGGTCTCTCTCCTTGCCTCTAAGACCAGATGATGTCATTGGACATGAAAAACAAGAAATGCAACATTGGGAAGAAAGACGAGATGCTATCCCCCCCCCCCCCAAAGTGAGCATAATGCCAAAATTTATTGACACAAAATGAACCATCACAGCCTCCAACATTGATGCTCATTCACTGTGTAGCAATAGGCAAAGTCCCTCAAATGATCTGCTTTTCAGGGTCCTCCTCTGAAAATGGGGGTAATGGGAAGGAGTGTCATGAGAAGTTCTTCCTTACAGTGTTTGTAGAGAGACTAAAGGAGCTAGTGGACCAGAACAGTGCTAGCACACGGTAAGCCCTCAATACACGGTTTGTCCTGAAGGCACCCAAGAGCCTTTGAAGGGCTTTAAATCAAAAAGGTACAAAATGATTCCTGTGCTTTAGAAAACCTTTCTGACAGCAACTTGGCTCCTGGATTGGAGTGGAACCCCTCACTGTCAAGTGGATCCTGACCCGTCGTGAGTTTTTCGGACAGAGTAGAAGTGCTGGATAGCATTTCCAAGGTGGTAACCGTGACCATCATGAGGTTGGCAAAAAAATACTGAATATGCCATGGAGTGTTCAGTCGCTCCCGAATCGCTGTGAGTCGAAAGCAACAAAATGGCCCCTCTGTGGAAGCAGAAGGCCACATCTCTTCCCCATGGGATGGCGGTGTGTAAACAGACGGCCTTGCCGTTAACAGCTGAGTGGGAACCCGTGGACCACCAGGGTTCCTCAGGTTTGAGAGAGGGGGTGGTTAGCCTGGTCGGCGGCAGACCAGTTCAGAGGCTGTTGAACGCGTCCTGTCAGGTAGGCTCGTGATGGCAAGGCCCTCGAGGTGAGGAGCGATGGCTGCTTGTGTTTGTTAGGTGTCATCTGACTCACAGCAACCCCTATGGACCACAGACCGAAATACTAGCCAGTCTTGCCCATCTGGTTCTATTCTGAGTCCATGTTGGCCATGACTGTGTCAGTCCATCCCCTGAAGGGCCTTACTGCACTGGCCTTTGAGGCGACCCTGCATAATGGCCTTTTCCAAGGGACTGGTCTTTCCCGATAGCATAGCCAAAGCCTCGCCCTCCTAGCATCTAAGGAATCCTCTGGCTATCTTTTTTTTTTTGGGGGGGGGGGTATCACTGCTCTCCAGTGGTGGGAGTAGGAGGCCCAGCCCCACTGCTGGAATTGAACCTCCGTCCCAGTGGGCCGCAGTCCCGCGCACAACCACTACGCCACCGGGGCTCAGCCCTCTGGCTACCTTTCCTTCCACGACAGATTTGTGCCTTCTTCCAGCCGTCCACAATACTTTAGAACCCTCAGTGGGTGTTTAACCATCACTGGGCATTTGGGCTGCTCCCACCTTCTGCATCAGGTTGCTGAGGAGAAGCTGCGGGTTCTTGCTGATGGTTTCCAAGTCTATAAAGTCCTAGGCAAGGCCACCTTCTCCGAGGACAGGCATGCTGAAGGCAGGGGAAGGATGGGGAGGAAAACTGGGATCCAGGGCCCAAGCCCAGAAGAAATGGTCATGCAATGAGCTAGAGGAGTACCGATATTAGGTTAGCAGAGAAATGGTCCAGATGCTTCTTCTGGGATGAAACAAAACCATAGCCTTAGCTCCTGGCCCGCAGGCACAGGTGGGAGAGGGAGGGCAGCAGCTCTTGAAAAGTTTCAGGTCAAGTCCTGTGCTCCAGGACAAACCAGGTGGCAGCAAAGATGGAAGCCAGAAGAGGTTTTTGAAGCAAGAGAAGAGGGTGTGCAAGAGTTTGGTCACATGGGGAGTACATAAGGAAGGTGTGAGAAGGAGGAGAGCTGAGGGGGTGAGACTGAAGGGCGAGAATGCATTGAACAGCAGGTTTAGCTAGAAGAAGGCCAATTAAAAAAGCAATGCCACTATGGTTCCAGTTCCTACTCGGACAAGTTTATTTCAACAAAACATGTTTAAGCCTGCCCTTGCCACCAGTGGTGGCTGCAGCAGACAAGGTCTCACAACAGTCTCATAGCATATCTGCTACAGAAAAAGTTCCATCAGAACGTGGGCTGCCAAGGGGACCTGCTGGGCCAGCGACATTGAAGGCCGAGGGAGCAGCTCAAAGGTTTGTGGCAATAGTTTTTTTTAAGAAAACATATATATTATTTTCCAAAGAGATAATATGGATAGGGTGCAGGGGGATCACAGGGGCTTATTATGAAGAAGTTTTAAGATACTTAAAATTGCCTTGTTGAGAAAAAAGTTGAGGAAAGTTTTGTTTTCCCTCCACAATAATCCTCTTGCTCAACTGTCCTCTGAGAATTCCCTTGGGGAATCCTAAGCCATCCACCCTACAGTCCTGATATTGCCTCTTGAAGCATCTTTCCTCCCCCCCCCCCCCCCCCCCCCGACTCAAAGAACATTTAAAAGGAAAACAATGACAGTCCTGTGAGGATGCCACGAATTCTTTGAGAAAGGGTTGAAGAGATGGACGCATCATCTTGTGAGGTGTATACGGGCGTCGATGGAGGCTATTCAAGAAACAATAGTTTGCATTTTGCTAGCTTTGTTTAATATAGGTTTCTACAATTTTGTAGCAATGCTTTTGGACTTCTCTTCATATATGACCCAAAGAGACATGTTGGGAGGTCATCAAAACAGCTGCATTGAGATTTTTAGGAAGAATAGGATCTTCTTATTGGCTCAAAAGATAAATCCTGTTCTAAAGTCTAGCTCCTCAAAATTCAAATAAAATGTAAAGTTTAGGTGACTCTATTATGCTAATATTAGTCTCTTTGTTTTGACAAATGGAATATGGCTATGTAAGCTGCTTCTATCAGACAACATTGAGTAAATGGCACCTGTATATAGTATCTCAAAGTATTATGTAAAATCTAAAGGCATTTAAAATATATTAGAAGTACCATATTTTTTGCATGTAATATGCCCACATAAATAATATACACATGCGGTGATGCTTGGGTTTTAGATCAGCCCCTTGGGGCCCAGATACTCCCATGATATGGTCTAACACAGAGCGGTCAATCCTGTGATGGAATCTCGTGTGAAGCAGCCAGGCAGTTGTGGAAGAAGAAGGTAAGGTGAGGCACCATTTCCTTACTCTGGCACAGCCTTGATACAACTGGAGGAGGTCTCATTTGGGCTGTGGTCTACTCTTCGTGAGATCTAGTCTTAGTAGAGACAGTGTGGGGAAGCAAGCTCCCTTTAGCTGCTGGATCTGGAGTCTGTGTCTGGATTGTCGACCTCCTATCATATTGCTTGCTGCGCCCAGACACCAATCATGGATTCTTTTAGCTCTGTGTTCACCAACTTGTTGTCTTCCTGTCTCCTGTTAGTCAACCCCTGCAGCTACACAAGTCAGGAGATGCCTTCAGCTCACATCTGACCCATGGACTTGAGTCAGACTGGACTCACTTCTTTAGCTGTGTGAGCCATTTCTCCATATAAATCTCTTTACACACACACACAAACACACGACACGACACTGCTTTTGCTTTTCTGGAGAATTCAGCTTAACACACATGCATAGAACACATTTGGAGACTGATTCACAATGGGGGTTGAGGTTTGGGAGAAATCAACTGTATAACGGCCATGTTCTTTGGATGAGGACATTTAACACATTTAAAGTCAATCACCAAAGAAGGAATACACTTAGGAAATAGACAATGGTTAGGAGGTGGTTAGGAGGTGGGCTCTGAACTGCAAAGTCAGCGGTGCAAGCGGCTCTGTGGGAGAGAGATCAAGCTCTCTGCTTCTGTAAAGAATGACAGTGCTGGAAGCGCATGGGGTGGGGGGTGGGGGTGGGCAGGGTGCTGTGAGCCAGAATGGGCTCCATGGCAGTGAGTGAGTGAGACCAGGCATGAAAATCACAGATGTGTAACTTGAACACAGGCTGCACTGGTGGCTGAGGAAAAGCTAGGCTTGTCCACTTATTCCTCTCAGCTCAGCAGTCTCATTTTGTAAAACAAAGAGCAAAACCAAATGTGTTCCCGTTGACATCTGTTGCAACTTGGAGTGGCCTGAAGGGGCAGGGCAGAGCCTTGGGACTAGCTTATCCACGGCCCCACCGGCTCCGGGTCTCTGAAGTACACACACCACACAGTGCTCCAAGGGGCTCCTGGGAGGGGAGGAGAATGGGCAGACGGTGTGTGTCACTATGCCCTGCACTTAGTGAGTGTCCAAAGGTGGGATGGTGACTTTTTTAAAAATCATTTTATTAGGGACTTGTACAAATTTTATCATCATCCATCCATCCATCCATCCATCCATCCATCCATCCATCCATCCATCCGCTGTGTCAAGCACGTTTGTACATTTGTGGCCATCATCATTCTCAAAATATTTGCTTTCTACTTGAGCCCTTGGTATCAACTCCTTGATTTCCCCCTCCCTACCTGCTCCCCCCGCCCTCATGAACCCTTACAATGGCAACTTTTATTATGATGGAGCTGGTGATCCAAGAAACACATGGCAATCGATGGACATGGGCAGGTCTCTTCACACCACCTGACTCGGCAGCTTCCATCCACGGCCCCTCTAAAGCCCCTGTGCTGGAGAGTAGGTGTTGCGATGGGTACATTCATAAATTCAGCACAGCATTTTGGAAAAGCAATGTGCCACTAAGAACACAGCAAGAGGCTCGGAAAGTGCTCCTCACCTTTAGCCCAAGCCCCCTCCTAACATGTTTCCGGGATCTAGTTGCTGTCATGTTGACATTGACTCTGTGTAGTCCTATAGGCAGAGTACAACTGGCCCCTCGGGTTTCCCAGGCTATAATAAACTCTATGGAAAGTGGCTGTCACAGCTTTCTCCTGCAGAAAAAGCCAGTGGGTGTAAACTTCCACTTGTTGGTGAGCAGCAGAGCGCTTCACCACTGGGCCACCAAGGCTCTAAGTGAGAGGATTTTCAACCATCTCATAAGCCTGTGAAAGGGGGAGATCGAATAAAAGAAGACAGGGGAATGGATGCATTGATGTATTGATGTTGGTGAAAAATATGGGAAGTACCATAAACTGCCAAAAGAACAAACAACTCTGTCTTGGAAGAAGTACATACATCCTTAGGGGCTAAGATGGCGAGACTTCCTCTTGCCTATTTTGGACATGTTGTCAGGAGTGACCCATCCCGGGGGCAGGACATCATGCTGGGTAAAGTGGAGGCGCAGCAAACGAGAGGAAGGGCACTCAGCACAACGGATCGACACAATGTAACGACGGGCTGAACCACAACAACAATTGTGAGGAGACACGGGACCTGGCGGGGTTTCCTCTCATTGAACTTAGGGTCACTCTGAGGTGGGAAATGACTCGAGGGGCTCTAACAGCAGCAACAACAAGAAACAAGAATATAAGTATAAAATGGAGCGTGCCCCCCCCCACATCTGTGTAAATAGTTTAATAAATCAGATTTAAAACCATGAAATAAATGATTATGTATCCTCCCACTTGACAAAAACACCTTCACAAGCTTAAAATCCTATGACCGTTGGGGTCCCCTACTGAAAGGTGTCCTTCTGCAGAAAGCCTAATCCCATTCTTTACCCATGCCTAGTCTGTCCGGTGTGGTTCCTGAGTGACCCCAAAGGCTTGTGCTCTGAACTACTGACGACAGCAACGAGTTAAAGGTTGGCAGTTCAAAACACAGGAGAAAGACCTGGTGATATGCGTCTATAAAGATTCCAGCCAAGAAAACCCGAGAGAGCATTTCCAGGGTGCTGAATGCAGACTTTTGGCATCTGTTGGAGGCCAACAGATTTGGTTTGGTGTTTGGTTTAGCATGTCTGACATTGGAAGAAGTCACGTGTGAGTGTGTGTGTGTGTGTGTGTGTGTGTGTGTGTGTGTGTGTGTGTGGCGGTTCCCCCTGCCTGGTATGCGTAACGCCTCTGGGGTTAGATGAGGGTTGCCTCATTGGCTGGACTCTGTGTCTACTGCTGGTGTGCCTGCAACATTAGTGCATTAGAACAGTCCCATAGGGAAGCAGTTTGTAGCACTTGGCCCAGTAACTATCCTGGTGGCATACATTCTCAGTAGTCTATCTGTGTGCTGAGAAGCAAATCATTTTAGAAATCATTTAAGTAAATGTGGCTGCAGGAATCCTCAATAACTTGCCCAGAATTCAGAATTTCCCACCTTCCCCTAACTGTAATAATGAATCAAATCAAAATCAAACTCCCTGGCACCTAGTTGATTCAGATTCATCTCCCTGCCATGAAGTTCGGAGTGACCCTATAGGGCAGGCTGGAAGTGCCGCGATGGATTTCTGAGGCTATCACTCTCTATGGAAGTAGTCTCTCTCCCTTGGAGCAGTTGGTGGTTTTGAACAGCTGACCTTGAAGTAATCAGCCCAAAGTGTAAATCTTCACAGGGATAGGCACCTTCATCTTTTTCCCTCCAACTGGACAGTGGACTTGAACTCCAACTTTTCAGAAGCTTTTTGTTAGTTGCCCCACACCGAAACCACTGTGCCATCAGGGACTTCCCCGCCCCACCCCACCCCCATAATCAGTAAAGGTACTTAAAAATGCATAGTTTGTGGCCTCTGTCCATCAGCAATTCTGACTCAGTATATCTGGTTCAGTAGGTGTGGAATGTCCAGGAATCTATTTTCCAAAGCCACTTCAGATCATTATCATTTTCAGGCAAAATGGGAAAACACTGGTCTGGGAATGACACAACACTGTACACATTACTGCTGATATTTACAAAGATAATGTAATTCTCTCCACCCCCAAAATAGCATTGGCACAGGGAATGCCAAATAAAGTCACAGACTATAAGAGTTAGTTAACCTGGGGGAAGACCCAGGTAGTATGGCAGGGGCCGGACCAAATCCAGGGTTATATATGGTAGCCAACTAAGGGGGGTGGGGTAGGGAGATGCGATGTGTAGAAGGGGAATGGGGTACTAATCCATCCAAGGGGTGCATTTTATTTATATCTCCACAGGAAATGAGGGACCAAATTTAAATCTGGTGTTCCAGGATGTGAATGCAGCGTAACAACATGGAACGGGGAACCAGTGGAGGGGTGTGAGTGCCCAGCCTCAATCCCAACTATGTGGACAGTCGCCCCTCCTCCCAGGGGAGTTTGATTTGGAGGATAACACTGAAGCTGCAGCTAAGAGAGAGGGGCATGTCTGACCAGAGCACATGAGAGCAAATGAAGGGGAAGGAAGAGAGAGAGAGAGAAGTGCATCCTGGCCCACCGAGCCTTGAGGATGATAAACCCACTCAGAACGGTCAATGCCAGAGAGGACCATATGGCTAGGCCCACTATGAAACATGGCATCCCTTGCTGACCCAAGGCCCTACAGGGATCAACAGTGGAGAAGCAGGATCAGGATTGTATCCTGTCTGACCCTACCACACCAAGGAAAAACACTAAGGGTGTGCAACAGAGCAGTTGGGGAAGCAGAGCATGGAGTTCCCAAGGGAGTGCCAAGGATACATGTTGGGGCCAGGATGTGGTACCCCATAAGACTCAACTGGGGGACACTCCTACAGGTCAATGAACAGAACTTGAACTATCTACAGGCTTTTGTTTTGTTATTATTTTTCCTTTTACTTATTTATATATTTTTTCTGGACATTAGTTTTTTTCTGTTGTCATCGTTTTATTTTCTTTGGTTGCTTCATCTTATGATATCTTGGATTTTTGTACATATTATTATCTTTGTAAGTCTATCTGGATAAGATAGGCTGGATGAACAGTCTGGAGCAGAAAACAATGGGACTGATGGTTCTGGGGGACATGGGAGATGGGGAGGTGGTAAAAAGGAGGTAGTGTTGACCAACCTAGGGACAAGGGAACAACAAGTGATCAGTGACAAGATGGGTGTGAGAGGCCTGATAGGGATTGATCAATAGTAATGTAATAGAGAGAAATTATTGAAACCCAAATGAAGACTGAGCATGATAGTGAGACAAAAGGCAAGTAAAAGGAAATAGAGGTAAGAACTAGGAGGTAAAGGACATTTTTAGAGGTCTAAATGCAGGCATGTACATAGGTAAATATATTTTTATATAATTATGGAAAGATCTATCTGTGCATATACTTATAGGGTAAGCATTAAGACAGCAGATAGGCATTGAACTTCCACTCAAGTACTTCCTCGATGCAAGAGTACTTTGTTCTATTAAATTGGTATTCCATGAGGTTAACCTTCCAGATATGATCACTGAAGACAAATGTGCACATAAGCAAAGGTGGTGAAGAAAGCTGATGATGCCTGGCTATCAAAAGATATAGCATCTGGGGTCTTAAAGGTTTGAAAGCAAACAAGCAGCCATCTAGCTGAGAAGCAACAAAACCCACATAGAAGAAGCACACCAGCCTGTGTAATCACGAGGTGTAATGGATCAGGGATCAGGCATCAAAGAACTAAAAATGATATCATTATAAATTAGGGGGAGTACAGGTTGGGGACCCAAAGTACTTCTGCAGGGGAAGCAACATCCCCTTACAGAAGAGTCATGGAGAAGACACGCAGTCAAGCTACAGTGTAGCAACAATGAAATTTGCAACTTTAGTCTAGTTCTTAAATGCTTCCTGCCACCCCCCCCCCATCATTAGCCCAATTCTACCTTACTAATCCAGCTAGACCAGGGGGTATACACTGTGACAGATAAGAACTGGAAATATGGGGAATTCAGGACAGATGATCCCTTCAGAACCAGTGGTGAGAGGGAAGGTGGAGGAGAAAGAGGGAACCAATTATAAGGATCTACATATAACTTCCTCCATGGGGTACGGACAACAAGGAAGTGGGGGAAGGAAGACATATGACAGTGTACAATATGACAAAATAATAATAATTCACAAATTATCAAGGGTTCATGATGGAGTGGGAGGAAGGGGAAATATGAGGAGCTACTATCAGGGCTTAAGTAGAAAACATCCTGAATGTTTTCAGAATTGATGATGGCAACAAATGTACAAATGTACTTCGCCTACAGTAGATGTATGTATTGATTGTGATAAGAGTTGCATGAGCCCCCTTTAAAATAAAATGATTTTTAAAAAAAAGAGTCAGTTAGTGCTTGCTTCGGTGGCACATATACTGGGGCTGAGCCTTGGTGGCCTAGTGGTTGTGTGCAGGACTGCGATCCACAGGGTTGACAGTTCAAACCCAGCAGCAGCTCTCCAGGAGCAAGGCTGGGCTTCCTACTCTCACCAGGGCAGTGATGCGACAGAAAAAAAAAAAGAGTCAGTTAAGTAGTTGCCTATGTTAATTGGGCACCACCTATGCACCAGGGGGTGTTGTTAGGTGAAATGGAGTCAGTTCTGATTCCCAGCACAACAGAACAAGCCACTGCCCCGTCCTGCGGTTGTAGCCGATCCATCTCATTGAGGCCCTTCCTTTCTTCCGCTGGCCCTGCACTTTATCAAGCATCGTGTCCTTCTCTAGGAACTGGTCTCTACTGACATGTCCAAAGTATGTAAGACGAGGTCTTGCCATACTTGCCTCTAAGGTTAAAGTGACCAGATTTTAAGTGGGACACCATTGATTGAGGGCTGGGGGAGGGGGTCTTGATTAAAAATTTGGTCTATATGGAACAACAAAAATGTTCATAGAATGCAAAAATTGTATCGTATTTATTTAATTTTAAAACACTGCATAACGTGGGGCAAATTGTTAAAAAGCGGGACGTCTGGTCACCTTACTCTTTGAAGCACTTTGGCCTTAATTCTTCCAAGACAGATCTGTTTCTGCTGTTAGCAGTCTATGGCACTTTCAATAGTGTTCTCCAGCACCACCATTCAAATGCATCCATTCTTCTTGGGTTTTCCTTATTCATTGTCCAACTTTCACATGCAGATGAAGCAATTGGAAATACCATGGCTTGGGTCAGGCACACTTTAGTCCTCAAAGCAACATTGTTGATTTTCGATACTCTCAAAAATCCAGTACTTTCAAATCTGTAGCAGATTTTCTTAACAAAACTGGTCTATTGATCTCTTGAGTACTGCTTCCATGAACACTGATTGTGGATTTAAGGAAGATGAAACCGGGCTGAGTCCCGGTGATGTAGTGGTTGTGGGCGGGACTGCGGCCCACTGGGATGGAAGTTCAATTCCAGCAGTGGGGCTGGGCCTCCTACTCCCACCACCAGAGAGCAGTGATGCCCCCCCCCCAAAAAAAAAAGAAAAGAAAGATGAAACCCTGACAAGGTCAACCTCTTCTCCATCTACCATGACGGTACTTGTAGATCTAGTTGTGAAAATCTTGTCCTTATTTACGTGGAGCAGTAGTCCATACTGTAGCCCGCAGTCCTTGATCTTCATCATCAAGTGCTTCAAGTTCTCTTCACTTTCAGCAAGCAAGGTCCTGTTATCTGCACATTAAAAGCTGTTAATAAGCCTTCCTCCAATCCTGATGCCACACTTTTCATGTAAGCCAGCGTCTCTGATGATTTGTTTAGCATACCGATTGAACAAGTATGATGAGAGGATATAATCGTGGCACATACCTTTTCCCATTCTAAGTCGTGCAGTATCCCCTGCTCTGTCAGTAGAACTGCCTTCCTCCTTGATTCATGGACAAGTTCCTCATGAGCACAATGAAGTGTTCAGGAATTTCCATTCTTAGGATGATCTACGCAATTGAATGCTTTTGCACAGGAAAACAACTTTCTGGTATTCTCTGCTTTGAGCCAACATCCACCTTGCATCAGCAAAGAGATCCCTTGTTCTACATTCTCTTGGGACTCCCGCCTGCACCTCTGGTAGCTCCTTGTCAATGTGCTGCTGCAACCACTGTTGGGTGATTTTCAGAAAAAAAAATTACCTGCCTATGATATCACTGATGTTATTCTATGGTTTAGGTATTCTGTTGGGTCACCTTTCTTTGAAATGGGCACAAACTTAGATTTCTTCCAGTCAGTTGACCCAGTAGCTGTCTTCCAATTTTCCTGGTAAATGTGTGTTTGCTTCCAGTGCTTCAGTGGCTTATAGAAACATTTCGATTGGCATTCCTTGCGTGCCAGACCCAAACCAATCCAAAGACAATCAAATGACAGCGATTCAAATAGCAGCTATTGGGTCCATTTGGACTCATAAGACCCTGCAGAGCCCTCGAGTTTGCAAGACGGTGAATTTTTACCAGCGTAGACAGGCTCATCTCCTCCCATGGAGTAGCTTCCTGACCTTTTGGCTTGTGCAGGGTTTCTCTTGCACAGGCAGCAGAGAACAAACCAGATTGACCGTCCATCCTCATGGAACTGACAGCTCCCATCTCCTGGGAAAACAAGCAGTATCATTAAGTAACCAATAAACCGAAAAGAATCGCACACTTCTCTGACCGTGGCTGTCCTTGTTAGTGTTTCATCTCCTTCACTAGGCTGAGAGTTTCCGGAGAGCACATGCTCAGTTCTGTGTTCTCCTCACCCAATCCAGCCAGGGCTCGTAACCCAGCTCAGGAAAGCAGTGGGTCGTGAAGGAAGGTGTATCCTGCCTGGATTTGGAGGGAGAATAAGAACAACGTGAGCAGGAGGAGAGTTAATAAGTGTTCAGAGGCGTTGCTGAATTCTGCACAGTGGTGCAGAAAGAATTTCCTTGAAGGTAACCTCTGGGTACCACAGGCAACAATGCTGAAAATTCACCTAGGCTAATACTTATTTTATAGATAAGGTATAGAGACTCAGGGCAGGGACAGAAGACTATATGGCTTGACCATCCAAGAAGAGCCTCAAATTCAGAGTTGGAGTTAAACCCAAGTGGAGTTCTAAACGCAGTCTCAGCAATCACTTGCAAGATTGGGAAGAAAAAGGTTTACCTAACCCCTTTTATGCTTGTGTAAAAACTCCCTGGAGGCACATACGGCCACTGACTACAAGGTCAACATTTCAAATCCCCCAGGCTTTCAGAGGGAGAAAGATGAAGTTGTCTGCTCCAATAAAAATTTATAGCCTTGGCAGTCCTATAGAGGGTCGCCATGAGTCAAGATTAAATCAATGGTAGTGGGTTGTAGTGAAATCATTACAGGACTACACCACTTCTGATAAATTATGAATGTTTTAAATAAGTCCCACAATTATCTGGGAATAATAACGTTGCATTATAATTGGTTTGATATAAACATTCAACATTGTGTTAGTCTGGGGAGACTAGAGAAACAAATTCATAGACACGCATATGGATATAAGGGAAAGATTTATATACAAGAGGAATGGGACACTGAGAAAACATCCCAACCTAGTCCAGTCCAAAGTCATAAGTCCGATATCAGCCCATATGTTCGATACCAGCTTATAAAGTCTCTTTCCGACTCACGAAGCACATGCTGTAGAGGCATCCCAGCGCCAGCAGGGGTCTCCCCATGGCTCCTCGTTTCCAGGGCTCAGGGTCCATCAGCAGTATCCATTGGCCGTGGGAGCATCTCAGCACTGGCAGGAGTCTCCACGTGGCTTCCCTGATCCCAGAGGTCTCAGGCAAGCCCACGTGGCCTCCTCTCTAGCTCCTCCATTCTCCAGATGTCAGGATCGATCAGCACGCTGTCATCTCCTCTTGTCAGTAGTTTATCTCGGAGACTGAGAGTCTAGTTTCCTCTTCTCCAATTGGGAAATACTTCGAGACTTCCCAGAATTCTCAGGAGAAAGCCATGTCCCCACAGAGGCCTGATTGACTACTCATTGACTATCTCCAGATTAACAGGTTAGACTCCACCCCTATATCCTATCATGAATACATGACCACCACAACATATATGATAATTTTTGTAATTCTATGTGGGTATTATTTCCTTGAAGCAAAAAAACCCAAAAAACTTACCAGGGTCCCCAATCCCTGGTAGTTGTTGAAGTCTCTCATGGCTCGGAGAGACTATCCCAGGTCCAGAGTGTTGCCCAGTGCCCTTGGACCCTGAAGGGAGAGGGGCTTATGCTTAGGGTAACCTCATGATTCTCATCATTGGCGTGACTGGGCCTTCATTTTCAACATCCCGAGTTAAACAGGTCCTTGTTGTTAGTAGATGGCTTCAAGTCAATTCCAACTCCCGGCAAACCCTAATGTGTGACCCCCGTGCCTATAGGGTCGAATCGCTCTGAAGGGTTTCCAAGCCTGTGTGAGCTTTTGGTAGGATATCGCCAGACCTTCCTTCCAAGATGCCCCAGGATGGATTTGGATGACCAAGCTTTTGATGAGTAGGTGCTTAGGTTCTGTTAAGGAGAGAGGTGGTTAAGCGGGAGAGAACTATGGAGCCATGCTCTTGTTTCTTACTGGGAGTTATCTTCAGAGATTAAATTACAGAGCTTGCTGAGCCCCGGTGGCGTAGTGGTTGAGTGCAGGACTGCGGCCCACTGGGATGGAGGTTCGATTCCAGCTCCACGGAGCAAAGGCTGGGCCTCCTACTCCCACCACCTGAGGGCAGTGATGGCAAAAAAAAAAAAAATTACAGAGCTTGAGGGGGCTGAGCTCCGGTGGCGTAGTGGTTGAGTGCGGGACTGCGGCCCATTGGCTTGGCAGTTCAAATCCAGCAACAGCTCTCTGGGAGCCAGGCTGGGTAGCTCCCATGACCACCAGAGGGCAGTGATGCCCACCCCCCCCCAAATAAATAAATAAATAAATAAATAAATAAATAAATAAATAAATAAATAAATCATAGAGCTTGGGACTGAGCAGGGAAAGACAGCCCTTAGCCTATCCAAACTGCTTAGTCTCTCAGTCAATCACTTCTCCTGAGTCCGTTTCACTGGCATTTGGGGGAGCAAGACCAGTTAGTGTGGGATGTTGTTATTGTGTTGGATGCTGACTCATGCAACCAGACGTACAAAAGAATGAAAGACCACCTGGTTCTCTGCCATCCCCACAAGTGCTCTAGCGTGGGCCCATTGCTTCAGCCACCCTATCAGTCCATTCTGCCAAGGCTCTTCCTCTCCTTCAGTATCCCTCCTCTTTACCCAGAAAGATGTCCTTTTCCAGAGACTGGTCCCTCCTGATAACATGTCCAAAGTCTGGACACCCTTGTCTCGAAGAAGCTTCCTGGTTGTACTTCTTCCGAGGCAGGTTTATTTGTTCTTTTGGGAGCCCGTGGTACTTTGGATCTTCATTGTATGCACCAATTCTTCTTCAGTCTTCCTTATTCAATGTCCGACTTTGACATGCACATGAGGCGATGGAAAATACCACGGCTGAGGGCAGGCGCATCTTAGCACTCAAAGTAACATCCTTGCTTCTCAACTTTTCAAAGAGGTCTTGGGAACAGGTGGACAAATAAGCTGAGCCATCCTGGCCCTGCTCTGGGAAAGCTGGTTGGGGGAGTATCCCTATAGGTGGGGCAGGCAAGCTGTACTTGGTCACTTCTAAGGTCCATTGTCTTTGTTTCCTATGCTGCAGTGATAGAAATGCTACAAGGGGGTGGCTTAAGAGAGCAGAAGTTATGCCTCATGCTTCCAGAGGATAGAGTGCATATCAAGGTCTTGGTCTTCCTGTCAGTAGCCCTAGGTCTCATCTGCTCCTTTTACAACTTAGAAGTGCTTAGATTCAGAATCTGTCCTCCCGAGGTATCAGCTGAGGAACCTAACAAAAGAAATGCCACATTTTCAAACAGGACATGACCACAGGAAAAGTGTTTAGAATTTCAACGCATATTTGGGGGTGGGGTGTGACATACTTTCTTCTATAATAGCCTATCCAAGGGGGCTTTAAAAAGTTAGTGGAAGAACTCCAGTTTTTCTTTTTCTTTAATAGTTTCATCAGTGGCCTATACTGCACAGCTCATACAATTTGATTGTTCAAACTTATTAAGAATATACTACAATCACCACCAGAACATTGTCAGCTCCTCATTCTTTCCCAGCCTCCGCCACTGTGCCCCTAGACAGTTATCAATACAGTTACAGTCTCTATAGATCCACCTTTCCTGGATTTCATATACGGGAAATCAAGCAAAATACAGACAGGAAGCAAACAAGCAAACAAACTAACAGCAATACCGAAACAAAACAGAAAAACTTCAATCAAAAAAGAAAACAGAAAATACCCAAACTGGAAACAACTTTAGGGTGGGTCAGAAGGGAGATCGGATCAGTACATTTCAACCTAACTATATCTGCCATAACCAATTTTACACATCTCTCGACCTGAACCCAAGACTATTCACATCCCCGGATAATGGTCAGAGGAGATTAATCCATGTGGGGAACCCTACAAAAGATTTGGGGTGCTCACTGCCATCCATAGCATTCTGTAAACCCCGTGTTCAGAATCTAAACTCCGAATACCTTCCCCTTCTCTGGGTTTGGAGCTTATTATTACCATCCTTTGATCACAGAGACCGTTGCTTCTTCCAAGCGGACTTGGTTGAATCCTCACTTAGGTGACTGCTCGCTTTAAGACAACCCTTTCAGACCCCAGATACTGTTCTTTCTGATGGCCCAGCACTGTCCAGTTTCTGCTCCAAACTTCGCAATAGCATCAGATCTTCCAGGATTCCTTCATCTTTCCATGAACCGATGAGGTTCAGCGAGCTGACTTGTGCCATGGCAACTCTGAAAGCTGCACCTTCCAACACAGCCTCCCTACCTGTTTGTGAGCTTGCAAGTTGTGCTTGTGGAATCCATAGGTCCTTAGCACCACATCTGCCTTTCTCCCAAACATATTCCCACCTGACACCAAGGAACATGTTCACAATTATCCCGAGGTTTGAGGCTCTTGACACGAACTGCAGATGCCAAGATCCTCATGACAGAGGAGGTGTGTGTTTCATAGGGCTCTGCAACATGACTGCCATTGAGTGGATTTGGGCTCACAGCGACCCTGTATAGCAGTGGTTCTCAACCTGTGGGTCGTGACCCCTTTGGGGGAGTCAAATGACCCTTTCACAGGGGTTGCCCAATTCATAACAGTAGCAAAATTACAGTTTTGAAATAAGAATGAAAATAACTTTATGGTGTGTATGGGGGTGTCACCACCATAGGAGGAACTGTGTTAAAGGGTGGCCGTATCAGGAAGGTTGAGAACCCCTGCTGTGTAAAGTTTCTAAGGCTGAACATCTCTACAGGAACAGAGCCTCAATGCTCTTCTGAAGAGGCCTGGGGGAATTTGAAATGTCCACTTAGCGATTAGTCTTCTAATGCTAAGCTTGGGTGTATATGTAGGCTGAGATGTGCTCTCACAGGCACGTCAGCCCTCTTGTGGTGCCTGATGGAGTGGGCAGGGGCAGGGTGACAAGACTGCACTGTGGCTGTGGCACTCCCACATGCACCATGCTCTAGGTCTAAACTGACAGGAGTCTAAACTTTGAGCTGGCCTTGTAGATCAAAAGGAAGATACATGTTTCAAGATAGGATTGACTATATCAGCCATCAAGCTTAGATCTATTGACAATCTATTGACCTCCATGGGCATTCTTGTGCTGCCACAGAGGTTAGGGACTGACTGGCCTCAGCTAATCTCTCTAACACTCAAGACCAGAATCTCCCTTCACCCTGACCCCTGGGCTCTGAGATCTTGGATGGCTTGTCCAACCCTTTGATCAGTTGAATGTTGGCAGATGAGGCGGAAACTGATCAACAACAATGTAATTAACGCCTTTGCACAGGTGTTCAAGATGGAGTTCTTCGGGATACAGGGTAGAAATCCACCTCAGAAAAGTAGACTTTTGGTTTTGTTCTTGTCCATTTTTCTGGCGCGTGCACGTATTTAAATGTTCAATTCATATTGTCTCTACTTTGTTTTAATTTCTTTCTTTTAAAAATCCATGCTGCCTTTGGCTTCCCTTCTGGGTAGGTGCTCATCTCGTGGAAGCAAAGAAAATTACCATCTGCTCCAGGACTGAATTCTGCAACTCCAGCAGAAGAGGACACTTCTTTTCTGATAGAGGCAGCAAAAATTCTAGATAAGCATCTCACTGGCCATTCTGGCATCACGTGCTCATCGTTTGACCCAACGACTGTGATTCCCTGGCCAGGCAGTGGATTGCAACCTTACTGAAGCAACTGCACAAGTGAGCCAAGCAGTATTCTCAAGGGGAAAGAGGGTTCTGATAGGGAAAGCAGGAGCAATCAATGCTGTGGAGGCAAGAGAAACAGGTGTTCCTCCAGTAATACCCACCGTGGAGAAGCAGAGGGCGAAGAGAGCCAGAGACACCTTTGTGAAAGTCAGAGCTAGGAATGAGGGGCTGAAGTAGGGAAGTGTGTTCAGGAGGCGAATGAGTGAATGTTGGAGCTATTTGGATCCAGGTCGAAGCAGTCAGACTGTCAGTATGAGATGGTGAGGGATTGACTCAGAGACGCTGCAAAGTTCTCTCAGGCGTAGGAAATGCGGAGCACGGGGAGCTAAGCAGAGGAAGGGGGTCGTGGGAGGAGGAGACAGAAATGTGGAAAGCACCAGAGACTGGGCAGCCTCCCAGAGTCCACTCTCTGCCCCCAGCCGGCAGCCGCTCCCTTCAGAGGCCCAGTTCTGTGTCCTGCCCTTGGGCAAACCTCATGGGTCTTTTCATCACTTTTCCCAGAGGGAGTGTGTGTGTGTGTGTGTGTGTGTGTGTGTGTGTGTGTGTGTGTATGTGTATGTGAGAGAGAGAGAGAGAGAGAGAGGGCGAGCTGGATGGAGCAATTTGTTCTCAATGAAAGGTAAAATTAAAATGTAATATAAAACATTGAAAGAGAATGGTGTCCTTTCTTCTAACTCCTCTTAGGAATTTAGGCCGATGTTCTTCAAGAGTTTTCTGACCCAGCGATTACATTTTTATCTCATTGCGTCCCGGACACTGGGAGAAGGTGGGGAGTCCGGGGGGTGGGGGGGGGCGGGTAATGGAAATGGCAGGTGACATGGCAACCCAAGGCCGTGTGCGGCTACAGCTCTGATGGGCAGATCTACTGGGGGAGGAACTGTGGCGCACTGGTTATTGCGCAACGCGAGCCCACCACCCCCTGCTAGCCCCCACCCCACCCGGACTTGTGCACAAGGTCCTCTACAGGGACTTTTAGACCCCCAAGTCATGTCTGCAGCTCTATGTGTGAGGAGCGTCTCAAAAACCAAAAGCTATGCGTTACACCAGTGGTTGTCTGGGCTAGATTGTATGTGTGTTTTCAAAGACTACGGGGTGCAGCTCAGAGGAAAGCCCTCCTGTTGAGCAGCCCTCCCTTGGGAGCGCCAGGGAACGCAGCTCTTTCTCCTCAGACACCCAGGGCTTGGATCAGCATGGTTTGGAATGAACCACAGAAAGTGACTCAGGGTGGGTTTTGGGGGGGAGGGCTGGGGTAAAGGGGTGCAATGGGTTGGAAACCTACACACTCATGTGATACTTTTCATCCCTTTAAAATCTCTTTGTTTCACGCATGTCCCTGCTGGCCTTGCCCCAGAGAGGAGGTTATATGTAGATCCCTGAAATTGAGAGGGGAAGGGAAATATGGGGAGCTGGAATGGGGGGCCTAGGTGAAGGGAGGAAGTTTTGAGAGTGATGATGGCAACAAGTGTGCAAATGAGGCCTGCATACAATTGATGTATGTATGGATCGTGAGGGGACGTGTGTGAGTACCCAATAAAGTGATTCATTGAGGGGACTCTGGGAAGAAGGCCGCCGAATAGGAAGCCCACGCCCGGAGCTCCTGGAGATCGGTGAGTGGGGGTGACACGGGGAAGGGCGGGGCTCTCAAATTGGGTTTTGTGACTCCAGGAATGCTCAGAGCCCTCCTCTGAACCAGGAGCAGGCGCGACCCGCACACCCGCGTTCCCCTCGGACGCGGGCACAGACGCCGCCTGCACAGACGCTGCGGGTTCTTTGTGCAGGCAGGATCCAGAGCACCGCTCTGCGACCCTGAGATCTGGGACCCGCAGTTAATCAGCACCCGCACATAATCGCGGACCAGTCCTCCCCACCCCAAGGTGTCCAGGGTGCCCAGGGGACACTCCACGCAGACCCACACCTCTCGCTCCCCACCCCCAGGGACTCCTGTGTCCCCAGCACAACGGTGGGCCAGCCCCTCCCCCACCCTGGAGGCCGGTGCCCAGGCGCACCTTAAGGGTGCCACCACTGCTCAGGATAAGATCAAGCCATCCCCTAAACCCAAGCCTGCCCACCTGGGCCACACTTTCTAACAGGAGCAGAAGGAACACCCGCACTCCCCACAGTCGCTGGCGCTCCTCACAGACACTGCCGGTTCAGGGCACCCACCCCAAGCCCCGCGACAGAGAGGCCCGGTTTACATTGTCTCCTGGGTAAACAGCCAGCCCATTCCCCCACCCCAGAGTACTAGAGGATTTTTTCCCACCTATCTGTGGCAAGTGCCTCTATCCAGGAACAGACCACCCAACTCCCACCCCATCCCCTAAACCCACTCCCCTGCTCAGCCAACACACTCCATCAGATCTGCAAGGCCTAGCTGCAAACAGTTCCTGAGGGAAGCTATACTATAAGACCAGCTCCCTAAAGAGAGACCCCAGGGCCACAAAACACCAAGGAAAATGCCACCTAATACGAATAAATCAAACAAAAAACAGCTAGCAGCTTCCACAGTATCAAGAAAAGAGAAACTGGATCCGATGCAAGAAGATCAGCTGGACCTAACAGCAATCATAGAAAATGCGGAGTTCGATCAACCACAGAAAGAGATCTTCAAGATGTTACTAACACGTATGCAGCTCTTGAGCGACGCATTAAAGAAGAAAGAAGAATTGATACAGGAGATAAAGGCCATGCACCAAGGGGAAATCCAAGAACTAAAGAGTGAGCTAACACAAACTAATAGTAAGCCCTCAGATTTCGGCCAGAGAATGGAGGAGGCAGAAAACAGGACAAGTGACCTAGAGGACTCACAAGTAGAAATTAATAAGTGGGAGAAAAAAATCTAACGAGTCTATGAGAAAAGCAGAAGAAAATATTAGATGCCTGGCTGATACTATGAAGAGAAACAACATTAGGATTATCAGTCTGCCGGAGGATGAGGCATCAAGAAAACCAACATCCAAAATAGTGAGGGAATGCTTAGAGGAAAACTTCCCTAGCTTAATGAATGAAAGCCATATAACCATACAGGAGGCAGAAAGAACACCAGCTAGACTAAACCCCAAGAAGAAAACACCAAGACATATAGTTGTTAAACTAT
>PVJH01031166.1:0-23998 GCA_004026705.1 Nesogale talazaci
GATGAAATTCATGTCGATTTTAACTTGAAACCACTGATCTGCTCTTCTTTCCCAAACTGACAATCATACCCCAAATTAATTTTGCTGAACGCTCAGTGCTGCAATGTTCTGTTTTGTTGTTTGGAAACGGCAGACTGTAACGGCAGTGTCTTGGGGTTGAGAATGGATTTATGAGGATGATCTATCTGGTTTAGAAGGCCGCCGGATGCAGGGTGGGAGAACACGGTCTTTTTCAAAGGACGCGCAGAGGCCAGCCAGGCAGCCTCCGTCTTTCAGGCCACGTGTTCAGATTTGCACAGAGCAGAGGTGTGTGTCGGCCCAGAGTGACGCTAAGCTGGATGAACAATTGACTGTCCAATTTTTAAAGTCTAAAATAAGTCACATCCTTTATACTCTTCACTTCTCTTTGCATGTCGGAGTAATCGATACAGTGTAAGTTTGTGTAGAGAAATTAATCTCAATGTAGAGTTAATTGACTTGTGTTCCAGAGTTTATGCATTATTGTTATTTTTTCTTTAAAAAAATTTCCTTACAAATGATCTGCAAATTTATATAGATGACTTAAAGAATTGATAAAACTGCGAGTAGGTAAGAACTGTAGAAGACATAATACTACGTTCCATTGGAACTATATATAGGAAAAGAATATAATTAGTGAACTTGGTGAACATTAAATACGATTGCAAAGTTATAGCATTAAGGAAAATATGAGTTTAAAAATAGCGATTTTACGAATATTGACAAAACTCTAACTTGTCACCTTTAAATGAGGCACAAGATTCTTCGCCACAGAATTGAAGTCTGGCATGCATTTACAGGATTATTTATTTATTAAACATTATTCTATTGACAGTATAGTTCATACTGTATATACTTGTGAATAAGCCGAGTTTGTTAGCATATTTTTAAGCAGTTTCTGTGGCAAAAATAGGTGCCTTGGCTGATATTCGGGTCAGCTTATACTAAAGTATATACGGTATATCATACACTTCATAGTTTAGTCATATTAAAAAAAAAAACCACGTACAATCACCTCTACAGTCAGTTTCAGAACATTTTCTTTTTTTTTTTGGGGGGGGGGGCATCACTGCTCTCTAGTGGTGGGAGTAGGAGGCCCAGCCCCACTGCTGGAATTGAACCTCTGTCCCAGTGGGCCGCAGTCCCGCGCACAACCACTACGCCACCGAGGCTCAGCCCTAGTTCCAGAACATTTTCTTCCCTCTTGTATTTGTTATGAATTCTCCATTTTCTTCTGGCCCCCATGATTCTTTGTTTTAAAAACGACTATTTTTGCTGAGCCCCGGTGGCATAGTGGTTGTGCACGGAAGGTCCACTGCGTTGGAGGTTCAAATCCAGAAGCAAGGCTGGGCCTCCTACTCCCACCACCAGAGGGCAATGATGCCCCTAAACAAAAGAAAACAAAAAACTGCTATTTTGATAAAGCACTACATATACAACTTGATTGATGTAAGACACAAAACAAGTGCATTTTTGTTGTATTTTTTAAAGAAACCAATAACCCCACAGAACCCCGCATTCTAAAGACAAATCTTTCAACTATCACATGTTAACTCTCCCATACAGAGCCGAGTTTTACAAAGCTATGATTGTTATAGGAGCCCTGGTGACACTGTGGCTTAGGTGGCTAGGTGGCTAGTCACCAGGAGGTTGGAGGTTTCAATCCACCAGCCACTCTAGAGAGAAAATGAGACTGTCTGCTCCGACAAAGAAGCACTGTCTCAGAAATCCTATATAGAATCTCTTTGTGTTGGAGTCAACTCGATGGCAGGGAGGATTTTAAAAATAATCATTAAACGTATACGCTTATCGATTTGCATATATAAATCATTGTAGTTTGCATGGTTTTAATGTCAAATCATTTAATAAAAGGCTAGAACCTTTTATTATTTCATGTGAACTGTAGAACTATGGTAAACTCCACTAATGTACACATGACTATGACATTACTCATGGGAGGTCATATCGGTCGGCCAAGCTCGATCTGTCCCTTTTGCTTGTAGTAGAGTCTGTCTTCTACATCTGAGCGCTGTCGCAGGCACATACATGCAGAGAGCGATGAAAACACCCGCAGCCGAGGTCAAACCGGGCCCGTTCCAAAACCAAATTCATCGTCTTCACATCTGTTCTGACTCACGGCGACGCTGTAGGACAGAACAGAGCTGCCTCTGTGGGCTTCTGAGACTGTACGTCTTTCTGGGAGTGGAACACTTCATTTAGTTCGGTGTGCACTAATTCACGTTTAGAGGGATTTTCTAGAACATCACTCCTATGAATACTAAGAATCAACTACGTTTTCCTTCAGCTTTTTTGTTCAATGTTCCAGGAAATTTTTATTTTATTTCTTCCTTTATTTTTACAACGTCTCACTGGGGACTCACACAACTCTTCTCACAATCAATGCATACATCTATTGTATGCAGGCTACATTTGCACATTTGTTGCCATGATAATTCTTGAAACATCCCCCTCTTTAGGCCTTTGGTGTCAGCTCCCCATGTTTCCTCACCCTTCCCACTCCTCCTCCCTCAGATTTTTATTTTTTTCAATTATACTTTCTCCTGTCACTGAGTGCTTTGGTCTTGTTTTGTTTTTCTCCACGGTGACACTCGTGTTTTTAATCTATAAATGGCTCTTTATCCTCTTAGAACTCTTTTTTCACGGCTGGTCTTCTTTGAGCAGCTCAAATCTCTGCATTCCGCTCCCTCTTTCTAGAATGAGCTTCCCTGCTTACCTTGGTCTTTCTCTTTCAGGCTGCCTTTCTTTAAATATCTGCTAAGCCTGGATTGTCTGCTCAAATGAGACAGCGTGGTACGTGGCTGGCTGGTTCTACGAGGAGACAGAGATGTGGATCCCTCTGGTGTTGGGTGTCTGCAGCCCTCACACAGATCCTGAGTGAGAAGCAGGATCGAGTGCTCCACGCAGTGATTTTCAAGAAGAGCCTGGTCAGAGCCAACTATCGATCAGACTGCAAACCCTGGATGGCAGAGTCAAGAAGACCTCATGCTAGATATGTTAGTAAACTGGACACCACAGGCCAGATGAACCCTTGAGCTACACATGCGTTTTCCACTTTTAAAGAGTTGTAACACACAAAGCCAAGAGTTAACACCACAGCGATCATGCGATCATCTTATGTGACCTGTAAAGTCTAAAGTACTTGTCACCTGCCCCTATGTGGAAAGTTTGCTGACCTCTGTTCCAGAACTAACATGGAAGCCCTGGTTCTCCTTAGATCCGCTTTCATTTCTTTTAGAATCGAGACTTCTTTTTCCTTAGGAATCGTGCTCCTCACAACCCCCATTCGCATGCTGCGTGGAGGCAGGGGCAGGTGGGAACTAATAGCACAGTTGCTTTATGAATTGACTTTCAATGGCCTACTTCCCCTCCTCCTCATTTGCAGTCCTCTTACTCACTCTGTCCTTTGTCCAGCTTGCTAAGACTGAAGCCTGGAGGCTCTCTGGAGTTGACAAGAGAGGGAGGAAATGGCTCCAATTTCACTGCAACCTCTCTATAAGCATGTTCTGGGAGTGGGACTTCTGACATGGTTGAATCCACCGACATCTGTTTTCCATCTTCCAGAAAAATGGTGAAATCACATGTCTGGTGGGGCCCCCTACCTTCCTCCTCCATTCTTTTTGCCTCAGCCATTTTAAGTTAATTCCTTTTCATACCACCCAATTCTATTTTAATAAGTTTCAACAGGGCTGTGGCACTGTGAATTGCACACTGGGCTGCTAACCCTAAGGTCAGGGGTTCAAACTCACTGGTCACTCTGTAGGAGAAAGATGAGGCTATCCATCCCCTTGAAGCAGAAGCTCATGATCCCACTCTTGTCTCTGACAGAGAGCTACAGGTTAGAGAGAACTGGAAGGTTGGTTGGTTGGTGAAAGTAACCATAAGTCTTTAAAAATCTAATTTCAAAATACTAGAAGAATTGCCAGAAAATAGCCAGATAGCAAATACATTAAAGAATCCATGCAAAATTTAAAAATATGAAACTACAGAAAGAGGATAAAAATGCATCACTAATTTATTTACATGCATAGTCATCAATCACTCACCATGAAAGACAAAGCCCTTTGAGTCTGAGGCAAGGAAAAAAAGAGTCCATGGAAAATACTCATGATCAGAGCTTAAGAGGATGGACAGTAGAAAGTAGTGAAATATAAACGCAATGAGCATTTTTATATGAATAGTAATTGTGAAAAAGCGACCCATCGTCTTCCCGTGGATTCCAAGCCATCATAAGCCTGTAGGATCTTATAGAACTGCCCCAGAGAGCTGCCAGAGTTCTAAATCCTTCCGGGAACAGCCTGCCTCATCTTTCTCCATAGCAGTGTCTGGCGGGTTTGAACAGAAAACTTTTCAGCTAGCCGTAGAAGTCTAACTACTATTCCACCAAGGCCCTTTATAGTATTAAGAAAAAAAAGTATAATTTACAATGAAACCATGAGAAACTATACGCCGATCAGCACTGCACGAAAGTACGTAAATCAAGCTGTTAGAAGAGCATTTTTGACGGATTTGGCAGGCAGAGAGGAGCCCTGGGGAAGTTGGGGTTAAGGTGCTGGAATATTCACCGACCCACAGCACTGCCGGGGACAAGTACTAGAGACACAGGAACTGTACCCGGTCTGACTCCCCACACCAGGGCGAAGCACAAAGAGAGCACGGCAGGGCAGCACGAGGAGCACAGCAACAGAGTCCCCCAGGAATCCTGAAAATAGATTACTGATACAGGAGACAGGGCTTGGCACCTCATCAGACTCATTCAGAAAACATACATAAGGGTCAGCAGACAGACTTGGAAGATTTATGGCCTTCTTTTCTTTCTTTTTCCTTTAATCTATATAAGATAGGCAGGATAAACAACCTCAAGGAGACAACAATGGGATCAAAATTTCCATGAAGGGGGACATGGAAGAGGAGGAGGCGGGGGTAAGGATGGGGGAAGGGATGGGAAAGCCAACAAACTCAGAGACAAGGGAACCACAAAGGATGTAAAATTGGTGGCAAGGAGGGCCTAGAATGTGTGTGGGGGGGTGTGGGGGGAAGGGCTGTTGATCAAGTGCAATGTAGCCCAGAGGAATTACTGAGAACTGAATGAAGGTTAGGAGGAAAGTAAAAGGAAATAGAGGAAAGAATCAGGAGACAAAAGACATGTATAGAGGTATAAATATAGGCATGTTTATATGTAAATAAATTAATATATAATGATAGGGATATAGGTCTATGTACATATAGTTGTAGTAGATGGACTTTGGGCCTCTACTCAAGTCCTCCCTCAACACAAGAACACTTGGTTCTAAAATCCTGGCATTCTATGATGCTCACCTTTCCGACAGAATCACTGAAGACAAAAATGGGTGCATTACCAAAGGTGATGAAGAAAGCTGATGGTGCCCGGCTATTAAAAGATATAGTGTCTGAGGTCTTAAAGGCATGAAATTAAACAAGTGGCCATCTAGCAGGGAAGCAACAAAACCCACATGGAAGGAGCATACCAGTCTGTGTGATCATGATGTATCAATAGGATCAGGTATCAGGCATCAGAAGACCCCAAACAATCATATCAGTGTAAATGATGGGGGCTGAAGTGAAGACTCAAAGAGCATTTTTAGACAATTGGACATCCATCCCCTCAGAGAAGGGTCAGAAGGAAAGGATGAGCCAGGTAGGGTGCATTATTGGTACAATGTAGCACCAATGTAACACATACAACATCCCTCTAGTTCTTGGATGCCTTTCCCCCCACACAATCACGACCCCAGGTCTACCTCACAAATCTGGCTAGACAGGAGCATGTGCATTGGCACAGGTAAGAGCTCTTGATACATGGAATCCAGGCACAGGCATGGGAGTAGTGATACCGTGAGGACAGGGGAAAGGGAGGGGGGAGGGGGAACTGATCGCGGTGGTGGGTGAAGAGAGAAAGCAGAGGATGCAAGATATGAAAGTAGCAATAATCTATAATTTATCAAGAGAACACAAGGAAGTGAGGGCAGGGAGAGGAAAAAAGAGGAGCTGATACAAGAGTTCAAGTGGGAAGAAAATGTTTTGAAAACCATGATGGCAATATGTACAAATGTGCTTGATCCGATGGATGTATGGATTGTTAGGAGAGCTGTAAGAAGCCCCGATAAAATGATTTATTAAAAAAAAAAGATGGAATGTTAACTGAAAGGTTGGCTGTTCTAACCCACCAGCAGGAAAAAGATCCTGTGGTATGCTACCAGAAAGATTTACAGCCTTGGAGTACCTGTTCTACAGGTCCTGCGATAAATCAGAATGCACTCATCAGCAATGGATGCTCTTTGATTGGTAGCAGACATACGAAAGGATACAGATGATCAAAATAACTAACCCAAACAAAGCAATATGTAGTCTCTAAGGTCCCTTAAAGCAAAGGGCTTTACGTTTAATTCTTTAATTTTGACAAGAGCCATAAAAGTTAGTGTTTGGGGGAACCTTGCCAAAGATGAGGGAAGAACTCACTTCCTTCTTCCAGGCCCTGAGTGGTGCAGTGGGGAAAGCTCTTGACTGCTACTGGCAAAGCTGCAGTGTTCGAACCCCCCAGCCCCTCCTGCGGACAAAGATGAGGCTGTCTGCTCTTGCGATTTACAGTCTCAGAAGGCCTATGGAGGGTCTCTGTGAGTCCTAAATGACTCATGGGTTGGGTTTGGTTTTTGGTACCTGGAAAGATTTGTGGAAGACATTGCACTAAGAGACAGACATCAAACTGTTAGAGAAGAGAAATGGACCTAAACACTACCGCCACAGAGTGTGTTAGTCTGGGTAGACTAGAGAAACGAATTCATAAACATTCATCTGTGGATAAAAAAGAGGTTTATGTACAAAAGCAAATGTACATTAAGAAAACGCCCCAACCCAGTTCGGTCCATGGTCATAAGTCCAATATTAGCCCGTATGTCTGACAGCAATCTATAAAGTCCTCTCCAGACTCACAAAACACGTGCAATGATGCCAAATGCAAAATGATCACAGGCCCGTGGGTAGAAAGTCTTGGGATCCAGTGGTGTTGTATGCATCTCAGCGCTGGCAGAGATCTCCCTCCATATGGCTTCTCTGGGTCCAGATTTCTGGCCGCATCAGGGTAGGTCCATGTGGCTTCTCCTCAGGGATGTCTCACAGGGAGTCAGCCTTGTCAGTCGAGTGTCTTCAAGGGAGTGAGTGTTGTCAGTAGAAAGTCTGCAAGGAAGTGAACGGAAAGAGACAGTGTCTCCGCCTCCAAGAAGAAATGACCACATTTCCTGGAATTCTCTGTGTGGCCAGGCCCACACAGGGGTCTCATGGGCAACTCTGCATCATCTATTCTAGATGATGTGATTTAGAACTCTTTGAGTTGTTAATATTTAGAAAAGAATTAGAGGGAGAAAAAATTCAAACGGCAACAACATATTTGGCCTTCCACAGCTAACCAACTGAAAAAACCTCATAAGAGCCCAGTTTGAAGAGAAAGTACTATGCATTAAGCAATTTTTCACTTAATAAGAAGCACTGGTACTTTTATAGAAAGATGGGGGCAACATACACACTCCCACCCTGACTATGTTTCTAGAATGGTGACTCCTTAACTCTAATCTCCCAAGGTTTTTATTCTCACTACCAAGCTGATGAAAGAATGAATCAGTACTTTTTAGAAATATGGACACAAACCATCAATATGAAAACAGTCTACTAGTTGATAAGGAGTAGAGATGACACATATTATATTTTAAGACAGAAAAAGGTATGCAAAATAATATCAGCTAAGAGTATATATAACTACATTCCCCTCACCCTTTGAAATAAGAAATAAGATCTTGTTAAACAAGTGAGTTAAAATGATTGCTGAAATCCTGTAGCACCATTAATACTACAAACACATTAAATCTTCAGAAATCAAATTCGTTTCAATTGACAGTAAGTCTAACTTTTTGAGTGCAGTAAAATGCAAAATGAGAATAAAAACATTCAAGTTTTACGCTCTTTTGTTGTGGGGTGGGCACTGGATTACAGAAACAGGTGGAGTCGAAAGACTCTACGTTTTATTTTCAGATGCTTGGGAAACGAGGGGTGGTGGTGGTGGTGGTGGTGGTATTACTTTCTCCAAATGCTGGCTCCCGTGTTCTCACAGGATAGATACACAGGCTGAGGGAAGCAGTCCTTTCACACAGATGTACACATCTTGGGATGACAGGTACAAGCTAGGAAAACAAAATTTTGTTTCGCAAATATGTCTGTGTTATAATGCATCCATTACTTAGGGGCCCTAAATTTCAAAGAGGCCAGGTATGCAGGTCCTGGACACTGTTGCAGGATATTTACTCTATGACACAAGATAAAGAGCCCAGGGTCACAGGTGGGGGTGGGTGGGGGGAGGGGTCTAACTAAGTTGTATCTAAAGAAAGTATGCAATTCTCCCAACCGTATTATATTTCCATCATAAGATCAAAGCGGATTCATGCTTCAAGTCATGCCCTATCAATTTCCACAACATACCACGATGTATATGTATATAAATATATGTATGCATGTGTGTGCGTGTGCATGTATGTGTGTATTCTGACTCCAATGGAAATTCACATCCAAACCCACTGTCATTGAGTCAACTCATGGCGACCTTTGTCGAGTGTTTCCCAGACCATCTCCATGCAGCAGCCCGGAGTGTCTGCCCACGCGCACTAAGGGACCAGAGCTTATCCTACCACACCACCAGGATCTTAAATCAAGTCGGAGTCTGCCTTTGTCCCAATTTGCTTTCCACCCACTCTGTTAAAAAAAAAAAAGAAAACTTTTTCCTACCAGAGGATTCCCACCATCTCCGTTGCCTGCAGTCCAGTGTCAAAAAAATGTTTGAATTGCCAGATGAAATCTTGCGCAAGCTACCCTGTCCTGGGTTGGGCAGGACCCTGACTGTTCGCAGGACTCCTGCGATGGCTCCATTCACAACCTGTACCCAAAGGGTTAATGTAGTCGGGACAGCTTGCACTGTGGATGTGAAAGGGGAGGGAAAGAAAAACACACCACCATCCCAATGTGGAATTCTCTACTGTCTGAGCTTTCGGGCTTTCCCAGGAGACATCCAAAAGAGAAGGCTGATAAATTAAAGAGAGAGAGGAAAAAAAATAAAGCCCCAAGTAGCAACACTGAAGAAATCTATAAGCAAAATACCAAATGATGCAGGAAGCCTCATTAAAAGATGGCAGGAACGCAGAGTCACTGTACCAAAAGCAATTGGTTGACATTCAACCATTTCAGGAGGTAATGTAGGGAAGAAGCTCAAACTGCACCCTAGGATTCCAGGAAAAATAAGGCTCAAGGAACTGACAAAAGACCCATGGAGATATTTCCAAGTATTGATGCAGTGCAGGACGTCATCACCTGTCTATGCCAAGATTGGGAAAGCAGCTACCTTGCTAGTCAACCGGAAGATATCTGTATTTGTGTCCATTCCAAAGAAAGTTGACCCAATAGGATGTCGAAATTATTGACCAATATCATTCATATTGATCACATGCAAGTAAAAATGCTGTTGAATTCATGGATGGTTACAGCAGGACACAGAGGAGGTGGCGGAAACTCAAGCTGGCTTCAAAAGAAGACCTGGAACAAAGGCTATATCTTTGCTGGCTTTGCTAGCTAAGATGGATCCTAGCTAAAAGCAGAAAACATCAACAAGTTGTTTGCTTGTGCTTTATTGACTGTGCAAAGGCATGTTACTGTATGGATCGTAATACGTGATGGGTCAAGATTGCCAAGAATGTGAGTTCCAAAGAATTCATGAAGTGGTCTCGACCTTCCTCACCCTGTGACCCTTTCAGACAGTTCCTCATGGTGGTGACCCCCCCAACCATAAAATTTTTGTTTCTACTTCATCGCTATCATTTTGCTACTGTTTTGAATCATGCGACTCCTGTAAAGGGTGGTTCAATCCCCAAAGAGGTCTTGAACCACAGGTTGAGAACCGCTGCTACACACAGGCCAAGAAGACGGTTGTTCAAACAGAAAAGGAGGCTGCTGCGCACAGTCAGAAAAGGAGTACGTCAGGATTGTACCCTTTCTACTATGAATGCTGAAAAAGCAGTAAGAGGAGCTGGACTGCATGAAGAACACAGGATCAGAATGGAGGAACGCACATGAACAGCGCGCAATATTCAGAGGACACAAACTGCTTGCTGAAAATTGAAAACGGTAGCCTTGAGAATGGATGACAGTGCCATTTTAGCTGAGTGAGACCAGCTCACCTTGACTTTGATCTCTCTCTCTCTTTCTCTAACGATGGAGGAAGTCCTGGTAGCTTCCAGGGTTACATTTTGGGCTGATAACTGTCAGAGCAGCAGTTTGAAACCACCAAACCACCCTGCAGTCAAAAGAGGAGGCTTTGTTCTCCCGTACGGAGGGGTAGCCTTGGAAACCCCCAGGGGCAACCTGCTCCCAAATACCCAGTTAATAACTCCTACTTGGTTCCACAACACAGCTCACAACATAGAAGCAGAATTCCAAGTGAAATATTATCAACCAACTGTAGATATTGTGATAGGTAGGCTTATTGTGGCAACATGGTCAATGCACACATGCGGGATTAATTGAAGGGTGAAGAGATAAGTGACTCGGCAAGCCTCGCCTGTTTTGTCTCTCGCTCTTGATCATTGGACCAGTGTACAAGCCTTGCTTGTCCTGTGCCTCAGTTTGCAAGCTACACTACCCGTGGGACGCCTCACCTGTGGACGGTGTCACTATAATTTGATAAGACCTGCTTCACCACACTACTGGAATATACATCCCTTGAGCTGAAGACTGTTGGACCCTGTCATCTGGCTGACTCTTGGTGACCTGCCTGGCTGTCCGTCGGTGGTCCAATAGATTGAATTGCTCTACAGAGCGTCCCTCAAGACTTGAAGGACTGCCAGTGGATTAGCTGTCTCACAAATGTGAGTTGTACTGAGCCATTTATACTGCTTTACAGATCAATCAACTGCTTATCTCTTAAGTTATCTCTCTATATGTATATAATTATTAGTGTCCTGTCTAACATAGATAGCTATACTTCATTCAAAGTAGTGCTAAAGATATGTACTTATTCTAAGACCAAGTTATAGCTCTGTCATAAACTTGAACTGATTGTTTCACTACTAAAAGGCTTCATTTTAAAATTTTCAAATGTGAGCTCTTGATGGTGGTATTGTATTAGAAGTGACTGAAATATAAGCAACTGGTCCAAATTCATTCTGCTTCTTTGGAGCGGATCAGATGAGCCGAGTTGGTCTGTTCCAAGCAGTGCTCTTATTCTGCCCATTCTCTCCCTTAGAAATCAAAGCTAAGCCTGGAGTTCCAATAATTACTCTTTGAGAAAGACTTTTGAAGCTCCAGGGGCACAAACGCTTCGTACCTGGTGCTTATGCGGGAAAGACTTCCATTTACTTACTCCTTCTCATAAGTCCCACTTAAGAACCCTTTCACATAGACGTCCTGCTGTGGTCTTGAATTCAAATGCATCAATCAAACCAACACGTTATTTATTGCGTCCCTACTTTGCACCAGGCAGTTAAGACCATCCAAAATAATTAAGAAGTACATGTCGGTGAGAAACATGAAAAATCAGCAACAGTAAATGTCTACTTACACATATATGAATTATATGCTTAATCAATGATCATAGCACATGCTATCACAGGAAGCGCCCTAGTGGCAGAGTGGTTGCATCCGGGACTCTGAGCTGTCAAGTCAGCAGTCTGAAAGCCCCAGCCCGCTCCAGGGAAGAAGGCAGGGCTCTTCACTTCCCGGGGCTCAGAAATGCCCGGGGCAGGCCTGCCTCGTCCTGGGGGGTCACTATGAATTAGAACCAACTCCATGGCAGTGAGTTTTAAGTTTTTATGCTCTAACAGTACTAAGAGTTTCCCCACTCCTCATCAGTTGATATGAATCAACATACAATCTCCAAATGTCTGTGCGGCCCGGGAGAAAGCCAGGATTATTTAGATAAAATATAAAAACGGGAACAATTTATTAGAAATGAATAAATTAGATTTGATAAAAAGAGAACTGTTGTTCTTTGAAAGGTACTCTTGAAAGGTAAGGGAGAAGGGGCTGAGCCCAGTGGCATAATAGTTGAGTGCGGGACTGTGGCCCACTGGTTTGGCGGTTCAAATCCAGCAGCAGCAAGGCTGGGTAGCTCCCACGACCACCAGAGGGCAGTGATGCCCCCCCCCCAAAAAAAAAGGTAAGGGAGAGACTGAGAAAAATATGTCCTAGATGCAGATCCGACAAAGACTTATAACCAACATATAGAACTTCAACTCTATAAGAAGACAACTTTCTTTTAAAATGGTCACGACAACTCTGACAGTCGTTTCACCACAGATACCATGCATGGCTCATACGCATGTAAGAGATGCACATCATCACTAGTCATCAATGAGATGTACATCCCACCTGGCAGAGCGGAAGTCGAAAGCTGAACAGATCACATAAGGGCAAAGACGTCGAACGGACAACTTCATCACGGCCAACGGGAGCATAAAGAGGCAGAGTTTTGCAGAGTGCGGCCACGTGTGTTGTGATCGGCGGCCTGTAAGATGACCCCCCCCCCAAGTAGCCCCACTGCCTCAGAAAGTCTGTGCCACGTGTAATCGCTAACCTTTTGAGCGTGGTTTGGACGTCCTGTCTCACCCCTAGAGAACAGAATATGGCAGAAGTGACAGGATGGGTGCCGCTTCCAAGATGCGCTTCTAAATAGAAAGGAAAGCAACTTTTTTTTTTTTTTTTTATTAGGCATCACTGCCCTCTGGTAGGAGTGGGAGGCCCGGCCTTGCTGCTGCTGGATTTGAACCGCCAAGCTGGTCGGCTGCAGTCCCACACTGAACCACTACGCCACCAGGGCTCAGCCCCTGATTTTGTTCTTGATAGCACAGTAAGGGGCACCGCGATGAAGCACTTGGCTGCTCACAGGAAGATCAGTCGGTCGTTGGAGACCACAGCTGCTTCCCGGGAGAAAGACCCTGCTCTCTGCTTCTATGCGGATTTGCGGTCTTGGAACCCGCCCAGAGCAGTCCTTAACTCCCGCTGCCACTAGGGATGATTCCAATCTACAGGAAATGACGTGCGTGGCAACTTTCCCTTGTCTTTTCTGTTTCGTCATGTGGCTGCCGATTGGTCCAGTTGTGTGGCCTCTCATTTCCTGCTGCGATGTCATCCCCGTGGAAGGCACCCGTCAAAAACAGCCGCAACCCAGGAGATTCGTGACAGAGCTGGAGGAGCCCCGCGGTCTGTGGGCATGGGAAGAAGTATGGATCTCTTCCCGTAGGCTGGAGAAGGTCTTCCAAATGTCTTTGCAGAGACCGTGGGGCAGTTCTGGCATTTGGGGGTTGAACTATCTCGCGGCAACCCGGTGTGTGCAGAGAAGCGTGGCTTTCAAGCATCTGCGAGTGAGCTCCAATGACCAATCTATTCGCGATTGGTTACACACTTAGCCTTTTCTTTGTGCCACCCAGGAACCCCTACTGCCTTTTAAAAGCTTACCTGAATTCAACCAGTATCCCCCCAAATGTGCATCGGCTACAGGTAGCATAATGGACGGCTTCATGAAGGTCATACATGACGTTCTCGTACTCTTCATAGTGTTTCTTGGGTTCCGTCAGTCAGGTCCGACTCGCTAGGACTCTGGGAACAACAGAAGGACACACCCCTTAGTCCTGTGCCGTCCTCAGTTGTTCTGAGGTGTGACCCCGTGGTGGCAATCTGTCTTGTCGAGGTCTTCCTTCTGTTCACGGCCCCTCCACTTGGCCAAGCATGATGTCCTTCTGCAGGGACTGGTCTCTCCTGAGAACATGTCCCAAGCACACGAGATGAAGCCTAGCCATCCTTGTGTCTAAGGACCACGGTGGCTGTGCTTCTTCCAAGACAGGTCTGTTCTTTGGACAGCCCATTGCCCGTCCTTCACCAAAGTTTTCGTCAACCTCCTTTACTCAGTGTCCAACTTTCACATGTGTATGAGGCCATTGGCAAGACCATGGCTGGGTCAGACACCCCTTAGTCCTCAAAGTAACACCCTTGCTTCTCAACACTTTTCAGAGGTCTTATGTTTACACAGCAGATTTCCCCAACCTCTGTACATATGTATAGCACTGCTCCATCCATGCCCTCTCAACTTTCAGCCACAAAGATTTTGGATGTAAAATCAAAGTCCCCCTCCCAATTTTTCCAATGTGATCGACATACATGCTAAGTAATAATAAGGACTATCATTAAGCCAGACACAATAATGAAAACTTTGGATACATGATACAGTCCCTAAGCAGAATTTTCTAATATAGAGATGATCTGCCTCTTACAGAGAAGAAAACTCAGACTGAGAGAAGTTAAGTTTGCCCAACCAAGACCACAGCCAATGAGTGCAAAACCAGGATCTACACTTTGATCTGTGTACTTTGTTCTAAAAGACACTTAATCCATTTTTTCATTGATACTTGTGTTAGTCCGGGTAGAGAAACAAATTCATATACATGCATATGTATATAAGGGAGAGATTTATGTACAAGAGGAGTAGAACATTGAGAAAGCATCCCAGCCCATTCCAAGTCCATAAGTCCAATGTTAGCACATATATCTGATACCAATCCATAAGTCCTCTTCAGACTCATGAAGCACATGCAAGAATGCCAGGATAATCACAGACTAGTGGGAGTGAAGTCTTGTGTATCCAGTGGTGATAGAAGCGTCTCAGCACTGGCAGGAGTCTCCATGTGGGTTTTCTGGCTTCAGAGGTCTGGTTCCATCAGGGTAGGCCCATGTGGCTTCTCCTCCAGGATGTCTCACAGAGAGTCAGCCTTTTGTCTTGTCAGTAGAGCATCTCCAAGAGACTAAGCCAAGTCTCTCACCTCCAATTGGGAAATACCGCAAGACTTCCCAGAAATCTCAGGAGAAAGCCATGCCCACACAGAGGTCTCATTGACTAGCTCCAGATTGACAGGCTAGAATCTACCCCTAGACTCTTAGTCAAATTGACACCAGAGTACTTGACTGCCACAATGCTAAAGATAGTTTTAATGCATATGAGGTACCCTTCGACACAGGGGTTAAATGAAGGGGCTTCAAAATGTTTATGAAAAATTTTTTCACTGTCTTTTAATTCCATATTTCCACTTTTTGAAGCCCCATTGTAAATTGATGAACAAATCTACAAAGGTCCTCACCTCCTGTGGCTCAGAGACCACAGAAAAGACAGCTATTGGTAAACTAATCACATATTCAGAGGTATACGATTATAACTGTGACCTAGACAGGGGTGCTTTTTAAAGATGTCAAGACCAAAAGAATAAGCAGAAGCAAATGAGGCAAAAATTGTAAAAAAAACCCTTTTATACCATATGTGTAAACTATACACATTTATTCTTATATAGTGGTGAATGAAATATGTCAATGTATTCTCAAGATCTCAGATATGGGAGACAGGTAAAATTCTTTAGAATTCCAAGATTAAGATGTACATATGACCTTCCTTCTCTGAGGATAATTAACGGGGGTGGGGGGTGGGGGGGTGGAGGGCAGGGAGCTATTTAAAGCTAATCTACTTACAACAGGAACCAGTTAAATTTTTTGATCAGCTTATTTTATCTTAAACTGAACACATTTTGGTAATAGCTCCAATGATGTGCCAATTTTTAGAAACGAATAAATCAAGGTGGGGCTTGGGCATGATTTCCCTCACAAAATTGTGCTGTGGACAAGCAGCCTTTACTTAAGGTCTGGTTTCCATATCACAACATCGAGGACTCATTTGTAGAAACATTTGGGATTGTTAGCAATTCTCCTAAGGACCGCCTCTGAGTGCTGGGCATGCCATTTTCGTTTGTCATTTTCCTGTTCTTCACTTACTATGGTCTAACTGTCAGATAGGAACCCTGGTGACGTAGTGGATCACACCCTCAACAGATAACCGCAAGGTCAGGGGTTCTAACCTAGATGCTTCCCCAGAGAAAGAGGAAACTGCCTGCTCCCGTACAGATTTAGAGTCTGGAGCCTTGTCCAATAAGGTTGCTGTAAGTCTGAATTGATTCGATGGTCGTGAGTTGGTAGCTGTCAGATCTTTATCTGTCCTGAGCTTCATGAGCAATTTGAGTTCACTAATATAGCTTTCATCATCAATCAATTTTTCTAAAACACGGTTTGCAATGTAACCATGAAACCATAGTGCTTGGTATTTGTGTTTTATGTTGAGTTTCCAATAATAAGAAAAGACTAGCCAACAATGCCCCTCCAGCTAGACAGGAACACAGGGATGAGGAACAACTAATTTCATGTGTGGTTTGTTCAACAGTGAATATTTGCTGTAATTTTGACTTCTCTTTGCAAATTGATAACAGTGTGGCTGTAAATACTAATTAGATAAGACCAGTGAGTTTAGAGCAGAGATGATGCTTGAGAGGCAGCGCTCTTCTCAACGCCGCTTCTCAGATGAACAGAAAATGGCACCTGCACACCAGACACACTTTATGAAAAGCCAACAAACTGATCAAGAGGACTCTGACTCTGAAAGGAGGGCCGTGGATAGGGTAGCAGAAAGATGCAGAACAAAACACAACATCATGAAAGAGATCGGGCTTACAGGTCAGAGAGAGAGACTGGAGGAACCCCAGAGACTATGACTTTCCACCCAACAACAGGTCTCTAAGGAACAAAAGTAACAGTGGGGAGGTGTCCACACCTTAGAAAATTCCATCACTGGAGATCAAAGGGCAGCGTGTACCCTGGGGCGATGTTCAGAAAGGTCGGGGAAGAAGGAGTGGAAACAGGACACACAGGAAGGAAGTGGGAGAACTGATGCTCTGTTGGAAGGTTTCAAGGAATTGTAAGGTTTCTCAGGAGGAGAAATATACCTCGGTCCTTGGCTCTACTCAAAAAAGAATGCAAACCGAAGCCTGGTCTGTGATCCAGGTCTGTGAACCTATGAAGGTTCAAAGAAGTTTCAGGTTTACACCGGCACCCAGGAGATCCCTCAAACTCTCCTCACCCCCCCCCCCCTCCGCCCACACACACACCACCACCCCGACTGGGGGAGAGATGCGGTCGGCTCCAGACTGCAACCCAGTGTCCTACATTGCAGACCAGCTGCTGGGTAAGAGCTTGCCAGTCACAAACTTGGCAGTCTTCCATTTTCTCGCGGGGAGGTGTGATTGACAACCCTGGTCAACCCCATCAGCAGAATTGAATTTACCTGGCCTAGGTGAGCCCATCCAGCTGTAGCACTGCAAGCTGGAAACCTGGATCTTTGAGCATGCACAGTGGGCCATCCTTTGCTGACTAATACCTTTATTTATTATTTATTTTTTTAGGCATCACTGCCTTCAGGTGGTGGGAGTAGGAGGCCCAGCCTTTGCTCCTGGGAGCCGGAATTGAACCTCCATCCCAGTGGGCCGCAGTCCCACGCACCACCACTACGCCACCGGGGCTCAGCCCCATACCTTTATTTTTTAAGCAATACATAATGGACCCCCTTTTCCCTATACTAGCTACCTATCAGTGCCCCCTGAAGAGATATGGACCCAAATCTTTGGGGTAATGGGCGACGACATCTCTAGCTACTTCCTGCTGATAAAAGGGGCGATGTGGGGTTTTTGGATCCACACCCTTCCTTCTCTTTTGGAAGGGGCTGTCCATTCAGGGCTCAGGATGGTGGTCCAGGAGATGGCACATTGGTTCAGAGGCCTTGGTAACCTGGGAACATCTGGAAAAACGAACAGGTGAGCATGCTACATGAGACCATGGCCAGGTTGTAAAGTGGCAGTGCCTCTAAGGCAGGTTAGTGTCTGTCAAGGGAAAGGAATAAAAATCTTAAGACGAACAGACAGGAGTGTTGCTCATTGTAAACACAGGAACAGGATGAAAACATTCACTGGCCTAAAGGCTGCGAGGGGTCTGGGGTAGCGTCATCTGTGGGGTCCTTATATGTTCCGGGGTGGCGATGAGATACCATTTTAAGACCACCCAACGGCTCACAGGAGTACTCATCTGTGGTTTCTGCCTCGGAGGGTCTGACGGTGATGATTTTCAGGGTTTAGGGAAGGTAAGGACAGGATAGGCAGTCCAGTATTTAGGAAGACAGCCACTGACCTTGCTGGCATACTGATGACTTGAAGTTCCAGACCCGCTACAGCTTTCCTGCCGCTTTGCTTGCTGGACAGGGCCAGTTTTCAATGAGCACGTGCTCACCTGGCCTGCAGGTGCCCTCCCTTTTGGCTATTTGTCATAGGACAAGGGACACCTTGGTGACCAGCTTGCTTGCCAGGATGGCATGGCTCGACTTTGGCTAAGGCAGTTCTTTGCCCAGTGGCTCGGTTCCCGACACACACAGCACTTGGCACTTTGGTCATGGATCTGGAAACTTGGGGACCCCAGTTTTTGCCAGCAAACTGGGCCCGACTGTTTTTTTTTTAAGACATCCAAGGGGAGTAATTCCTGGGTATCGATCGAGCTGGTAAGTCCCATCTAGAAAACATAAAACAAGGTCATCGAGAGCTTGATGCCTCAAGGTCAAATAACGGCAGCTTCAGCGCGCACCTCTGGGGTGCCGTGAATCTGAGGTCGCAGGCAGGCGCCCCTGCCCACGGGAGAAGTTGGAGAGCAGTTGCCGCAGCCAACGTTAGGTGCACTATTTTCTAGATTACAAGCTAACAGGGTCAGTTTGTAATCTGGTGTAGCCCTGTGGCCTTTTAAAGATGCCTTCCGGCTGGAGCTAACTCTCAAATTTCTGAAGGGAGGGTTGTCTGTCTGGCAGCTTGAGGAACCCTTAGAGAAAACGGCATTTCTGGCGCAGAATGGTACTAAGGGCTGTTCCCCAAAGGGTTGGACGCAGCATCACTGAGAGGCGAAAGTTAGCAGTCACTTGGGCTAGGCTTCCACATGCCTTTGGCATAGGCCTGGGCTATGGAAAACCTGCCAGTAATTAAAGAGTAAACCCACACTGGTAGAACATGAAAGCAGCTACTTGTAAAAAAAAAAGAAAAATCAGGAGAAAGCTAAAATAGGAAGAGAGGAAGAAGAGGGCCCCGGGACTAGGTAGGACTAACTCCCAGCTCGAGCAACCAGCCATGCAGGCACTGCCCCCCCACATGTCTGGAGTGGGGCGGGCGCCATCTTGGGAAGGTCACATGCCCCATGGTCCCACAGCCAAAATAGCGGACACCTGATGATGCCATCTTGGGAAGGAACAGAGAACCATGTAGTTGGGAAAATGGCAGCCCCATCTTGGGGCCTAGCTGAAAGTCAGTGGGGGGCCAGCCGCCCAAGCCAGAGTCCTGCGTGAACCAACAGGGTTTAAGGGGGCATCTCCGGCCATCTGACTGGTCAGAACACAAAGAGACCACTGAGACCCAAGCAAGCTATGTGTTTTGAGGCTCCCCCATCCTGCAGGCCACAGCGTCCCAGCCCTCTCCCAGAAACCAGGGATAGAGAAGACACGCAAGCTCCCGGGAATGCAGGCACAGAAAGGTGAAGTTAAGAGTTCTGTATTCCGGTAAGATCAGGCTAAAAAGCAGACATGGAAGGCTGTGGCTGCGTCGTGTCATGCATCGGTTCTGAGGCCCATTCGAATCTGTGATGTTCGCCCTGACTCTTTTTCCAGCTACACGCTTCTCTCATGGGTGGTGAGGTGAAAAACAATCCAGTAGGTGCCCCAAACCTTTGATATCTGAGTCACAGTACCAAACGAGGTAAGGTTTCTTGGGAGGAGAAATATACCTCGGTCCTTGGCTCCGTGTAAGAAAGAATGCAAGCCGAAGCCTGGTCTGTGATCCAAACGAGTTTTATGAAGGTTCAAAGAAGCTTCAGGTTTACACCGGCATCCAGGAGATCCCTCACCCCCAAGTGCCAGCTAGGAAAACTGCTTGAGAGAGAGCGACGGTCAGCTCTGGGCTGCAGCCTGGCTCTACCTTGCAGAGCAGCCGCTGGGCAAGCGCTTGACCAAGCCACAGTCTTGGCATTTTCAATTCTTCTGCGGGTAGGTGTGGTTGACGACCCTGGTCGGCCCCATTGGTTGAATTTAATTCACCTGGCTTAGGTGAGCCAATCCAGCTGTAGCATTGCTGGCTGGACACCTGGATCTTTGAGCATGTGCAATGTGCCAAGTCTTTGCTGAGAAATAGCTTTATTATTATTTTTGTTTCTTTTTTTATTTATTTTCAATAATTTTTTGGGGGGGCATCACTGCCCTCTGGTGGAAGTGGGAGGCCCACCCTTGCTCCTGGAGAGATGCTGCTGGATTTGAACCGCCAACCCTGTGGGCTGCAGTCCCACACTCAACCAGGTCCCACACTCAACTGAGTCACCAGGGCTCAGTCCTATTTTCAATAATTTTATTGGGGTTCTTATAGCTCTTATAACATTCAATACATCATTTGTGTCAAGCATATTTATACACATGTTCCCATATTCATTTCCAAATATTTTCTACTTGGGCCCTGAGTATAAGTTTTTTTTCCCCTCCCCCCCTTTTTATGACTCATTTTACTGGGGGCTCATACAACTCCCATCACGATCAAGACAGATATCAATTATATGCAGGCCGCATTTGCACACTTGTTGCCATCATCACTCTCAAAACATCCTCCTTCCACTTAGGTCCCCAGTACCAGCTATTGATATTTCCCTTCCCCCCCATGAACCCTGAATAATTTACAAATTATTATTACTTTTTCATATCGTACACTGTCCAATGTGTCCCTTCCCTCACTTCCCTGTTGGCCGTGCCCCAGAGAGAAGGTTATATGTAGATCCCTGAAGTTGGTTCCCCCTTTCTACTCCATCATCCCTCCACCCTCCCAGTATCACCACTCCCACCACTAGTCCTGCGGGATCATCTATCTTAAATTCCCCATGTTTCTGACTCCAGTGTACATCCCCTGTTCTGGCAGGATTTGTCGGGTAGAATTGGGATCATGAGAGTGGGTGTGAGGAAGCATTTGAGAACTCGAGGAAAGCTGCATATTTCATTGTTACTGCACTGAAGGGATCCGGTATCAGGCATCAAGAAACTAAAATTAAATCATTATAAATGAGGGGGAATACAGATTGGGGACCCAAAGTCCATCACTCGGTGAAGCGAATCCTCTTACAGAAGGGTTGCAGGGAGGAGTACAGTGTAGCAACAAGGAAATATGCAATAGCGTTATTTTAAGCAATGCATAATGGACCCCCTCTCCCTGCACTAGCTCCATATCAGAATGACATAAAAGGAGTATGACTCGTTGAATGTATAACCGATGGTCTGCTCTATGAGCCTTCATTCATTTCACAGGAAGTTAGAGAGTTCAAAGCCACAGACAAGAACTTGGCGTGATAGCTGTAAAAATCACCCAGCAATACTAATAAAAAGCTGATTGTGGCAGCAATTGTACAATACTGCTTGAGGTGATGGAGCTCTAGAATGCTATGGTCTCTGTAAGGGCTCCCAATAGAATGATTTTAAAATACTTAACATAAAATCATAAAGAGAGAGAGTATCTGCTTAAAATACTGCCATTTAGGCTGAGCCCCGGTGGCGTAAGTGGTTGAAAGCGGGACTGCGGTCCGTGGGCTTGGGGTTCAAATCCAGCAGCGGCTCTCAGGATTAGCACTGGGTAGCGCCCGTGACCACCAGAGGGCAGTGGTGCCAAAAAAAAAATACTGCCATTCACTGCTGATCACCAACTCCTGGGCTGCTGTCTCTCTAGTCAGTGCTAGCTCCTCCCCCGCCCTCATGCCCTTATTAGAAAACGGAAGGGAACCATATCTATAGGAAAACAGGATTAAGCACCTGCTGGCAACACGTGAACTCACCTCCATAGCTACAAGGTGTGAGGGTGGGGGTGGAATTGGGAGCCTGCACACTTCACACTCATTTAGTCATGAGGGTCAACTGTAAAGTAAGCATGGATTTTTGATGTCTCGCGAAATCAATGCCTTTAGCTCACTCTCCCTTATGTCGTTCAAGAGTCAACTGTAGATTTCAATCAAGAAAAGGCCCATGTTTTTTGGGAGGTTTGGGGTTTTTGGGGGGAGGGGCATCACTGCCCTCTGGTGGGAGTGGGAGGCCCAGCCTGGCTCCTGGAGAGGTCTGCTTGGCGATTTGAACCGCCAAGCCAGTGGGCCACAGTCCTGCGCTCAACCACTATGCCACTGGGGCTCAGCCCCAAGGCCCACGTGTTAAACCTTGTTTCAAGCCTCTTCCAAATCTCAACAGAAAATGAATTTTCAAGTCAGTTGGTTAAAAATATCTTTACCCCACTTTTAGGAATGCTCCACTTGCATGTTAGCTTTGTTGATCTCTGGTTAATAAGAAAGGTTGTAGTAAGGACACCAGACTGTCTGACCAGGAAGCAGAATACTCAGGAAATATACAAAACCTGCAACAAGGTAACGTTGGAGACCAAGACCCCAAAGCCACTTGAACTCCAGTTAGGGGAGGCGAGTACCGGGATCTGTGGTACTGGGCTGTTTCCAATTCATTGTGAATGTTTTTCAGAATTTAACTTGTCTTTTCTTTTTAAGATTAAAATCATTTTCTGAGCTGTTAAAAAAATTAGATATCCATTCAATAGGCAAATAAGTGTCTTCCATCTGCTTTCCTTGAAGGAAAATCATCTGAAAAAGAACTACAACATAGTCAAGGAAATATGGCTGTTCTCCCTAGCCCCCTGTTTTCCTCGAGAGCATGTTAAGTGTTTTCTTAAGCTGTCCTGAGCTCAGCACTTTCTTTCTGAAGACATTTATTTGGATGTAACAATTTTTAGATGCTTAATACCCACTAATTAAGTGAGACAAAAGGAGAAAATGTTGAACTTCACATGCTTGAATCAACAATTCCCCCCGAATGATGAGCATAAATGTTGATGAGGAGAGCTGGAAGGAAAAGTCCATATGCTGATAGGAAGCCTTTGGACGAAAGCATCGCTTTGAAATTAATAAACGTTCACTAGGATTTGCTAATGCAGAACTGAAAGATTTCTCTTTATAAAAGCTCAAAGTTCAGACTGCACCTGTTCTCCTGAGCTCAGCACTTTCTTCCTGAAGACTTTTATTTGGATGTAACAATTTTTTGGGTAGACCAATTTCAGAAGGTGTACCTTAATCACATTAGATTTCAGAAGGTGCTCCTTAATTACATTCAAAGTGCAGGGCTGATATTCTAGTCCACAAAGTGCGGAAAAGTCACCTGGGCCACACGTTGAGAGGGTGTCTATCAGTAGCAGCACTGCAGTGGTCCAGCTTCACACACGGGTGCGTTTATTGTGAAGCCTTTAAGGAGGCTGCACCTTTCATATACCCACTATTTACTAATGAAACATCGTGGCTTACAGAAAGAAAGCCCCGATCCCCAGACATCGTAGCATAAAAGAGTAATATTTATCATCTATCTGTTTCGAATGCTCTGGGTTGAAGGGAACAGAGAAAAACCAGTTCAAAATAGCCTGAACAGCTGAGCCCCGGTGGCGTAAGTGGTTGAGTGTGGGACTGCGGCCCACAGGCTTGGCAGTTCAACTCCAGCGGCAGTTCTCAGGAGCGGCACTGGGTAGCCCCCACGACCACCAGAGGCAGTGATGCCCCCCAAAAATAAAATAGCCTGGACAAATATGGGTTCACTGTTCTCACAAGACAAGAAATATTTAGGCAAGCGGCTAAGTATGAAGCTGGCTTTGCTAGTCAGGGATGACAGCAACATTTTCATTATTTTTACTGACTGTCTCCAGCATGCTACCTGAAGCCACAAGTACTACAAGGAAGACCAACATGAGAAGAGGTCAGTGGCGTTCCCAGGCCTGGCTGACCTTTCTATCCAATCCCAGAAAAGTGCCCCCCCGCCCCCCCGCCCCCGCGTGAGAGCTGCTCTACCATGACCACTCTGGCAAAAATGAAGGCTGGAGTGTCAAATATTTAGACGGTCCAGATTGTTGGGGGGTTTTCCCCAACCTCTGTGTATATCAGTGTTGTTTTTTGTTTTGTT
>PVJH01031167.1:0-23365 GCA_004026705.1 Nesogale talazaci
GGTGGCGTAGTGGTTGTGCGCGGGACTGCGGCCCACTGGGACGGAGGTTCAATTCCAGCAGTGGGGCTGGACCTCCTACTCCCACCACCGGAGAGCAGTGATGCCCCCCCCCAAAACAAAACAAAACAAAACAAAACAAAACAAAAAGGGTTGCCCACTGGACATCCCCTTGCAAAAGATACGCTGGGAGGAGAGGAGTCAGTCAGGGTGCAGTGTAGCAACAATGAAACATACACCTTTCCTCCAGTTCTTCAATGCTTCCTCCCACTCCTCACTATCTTACAAATCTGGTTAGACCAGAGGATGTACACTGGTACAGATAGGAACCGGAGCCAAGAGGGATCCAGGACAGATGATCTCTACAGGCCTAGTGATGAAAGTGGTGATACCCGGAGGGTGGAGGGAAGGTGGGGTAGAATGGGGGAACCGATCACAGGATCAACATATAACCCCTAGGGGATGGACAACAGAAAAGTGGGTGAAGGGGACATCAGACAATGTAAGACATGACAAAATAATAATTTATAAATTATCAGGGGTGTGGGGGCAGTGAGGAGGGAGGGGGAAATGAGTGGATACCAAGGGCTTAATTAGAAAGCAAATGTTTGGAGAATGATGATGGCAACAAGTGTACAACATGCTTGACACAATGGATGGATGGATGGATGGTGATACGAGTTATATGAGCCCCCAATAAAATGACTTATAAAAGAAAGAGAAAAAGGGTTGCCTACTTCCACTGTTAATGACCCTTCCAATCCATTCCGTTTTCTTTACAGTGGCCAGAACAATTTTTGGCCAACCTTACTCTAGAACTGTTGGTGGCATGATGGGTTGTGACTTGGGCTGCTAGCCACAGGTCAGCAGTTCAAATTCACCAGCTACTGAACAGAAGAAACTTGAGGTTGTCTGTTCCCATAAAGAGTTACAGCCTCGGGAGTCGCAGGAACGCTGCTCTGTCAGGTGGCTCTTCGTCAGATTGACTCCATCATTCCCTGTCTAAAGTATTCCACCACCATTGATAGAAACTTGATGCCTTGCCCCTCCCTCTCGCCCCATCACCTTGCGTTTCTATGTAGTGCCTTCTCTTACATGCATGAGGTCAGACAGTGTTTGCCCTTTTGCAGCTGACGTGCTTCTTGGTCTTTCTCCAAGGCTCATCGAGGTGTGATGCGCCTGCCCTAGAACTTAATTTCGCTTTCTTTTTGTGTGTGTGTGGGCATCACTGCCCTCTGGTGGGAGTGGGAGGCCCAGCCATGCTCCTGGAGAGCTGCTGCTGGATTTGAACCGCCAAGCCAGTGAGTCGCAGTCCTGCACTCAACCACTATGCCACCGAGGCTCAGCCCCTAATTTCGCTTTCTGGAGGCATGGCACTCCACTGTGTTTACATGTGTGCTGAACCTTGTTTAGCCGTTCATCCGTTAGGAATGTGAGTGTGTTGTTGGCAATCCCGCATTCATGTCTTACAGGTATGCACTTGGGTCTTGCAGGAGTCCCAAGTCCAGTTTTTTGAGGAGCAAATCCCCATCTCCCACAGCGGCTATATCATTTGACATCCCCCCCAATAGTGATTGAGGATACCTGTTTCTTCACAATCTTGCCTAAAAACAAACAAACAAAAAATTGCCATTCGGCTGGGATGAGGCACGTGGCATCTCAGGGTGGCTTCAAATCTCCATTTCTGTAATAGCTGGTGATGCCAGACACGCCTTCTGGTGTCCCAGGCTCTTTGAATGTCCGGTGTGGTGATCTGTCCAAGTGTTTAATTGGTCCATTGTTCATTTATTTTATTTTTTTGTCACTGTTTTATGCATGTTTGATCTTGATCCAATTTCTCTTTTTTTGTCTCCTTCTTACCTGATTTTTTTTGGGGGGGGGCAGGCATCACTGCTCTCCGGTGGTGGGAGTAGGAGACCCAGCCCCACTGCTGGATTCGAACCTCCGTCCCAGTGGGCCGCAGTCCCGCGTACAACCACTACGCCACCGGGGCTCAGCCTCTGATTTTTATGGTACCTGGAAACCTTTTCTTGTGTGGTTGTCTGTCCCCTGTGGTACGCCTGCTATGTGTCTTTCTCCCTAGGACAGTGGTTCTCCACCTTCCTCATGCTGGGACCCTTTCATATAGTCCCTCATGTGGTGGTGAGAGCCCCACCCACCCCCAACCATAATATTTTCGTTGCTATGTCATAACTGTCATTTTGGTACTGTGAGGAATCATCAGGTGACCTCTGTGAAAAGGGTGGTTGGACCCCCAAAGGTTCGCGACCCACAGGTTGAGAACCTCGGCCCTCGAGTGTGCACCACGTGAGATTCAGGGACGGGTGAGCGAGCCTCCACATGTGTGGTGGTGCCCCTCATTCAGAGTGACGCTGTGGTCACGATCCCCCCTCTATCTTGGATCAGTAAATCAAGGCTGCCATCTCTGGAGTGCCTACTGCGTGCCTGGCACTACCACATCCTACACAAACCGTGCTCATTCCGCCTGGATGACTGACTCGCCCCTCTCTCCAAGTGGCCCTACAGACCAAGGGAGAGGCAAAGGGGGATCTCTTTCCGGGTGTCAGATCACGGGCTTTGCAGTTAGCAGCCCAGCCTGAAAGGCACTCTGCCACCAGGGCTCCTGGGCACTCTCCACCGTGGCCCCGTCACAGGTGAGACTGCCGGCCAGCCATGGGCACAAGAGCAAAGACCAAGTGGCCACCCCATCTAAGCCCACTGTGATTTCCAGGGTGGGAATTAGAGGAAGGGGTGTTGGGGGAAGGGAGGGAGAGGAAGAGACCCATCTCTGGGAGAATGGAACTTGGGTGCCACTCAGAACTGCCACCTCATCACAGACCAGCTCCACCTGCTTAGCTCAGAGGGCTCCTGGGCCTGTGGCCACTGGCCCTCCTCTCCTGGGGGTGGGGGCCATGGGGCTGAGCCGAGAGGAGGAGTGCCAGGGAGGCTTGCTGTGGAGGGACAGGTTGGTGTGACTGGTGGGCCCCGAAGGGCTCTCAGGATTCTTGCTCCACTGGAAGCCTTGAGAGGAGTCTTTGTCCGTTTTTGGCCCTCAATTACCGCACATGGACGATGGGAAGACGTGACTCAGATTGGGTCATTGCTTCCCCCATAGGGCTGTGCTAAGAATTACCCGAAGTGGGCCTTAGGCAATAGGACACCAGATCTGTCGATTTATTATTGCTCATTAAGTATGCAAGTACTTTTACGTTCATTAGCTCATTCAATCTCTAGATTCCCACACCACATTTAAGGAGTAGGTACTCCAGCCAAAGCTGGAACAGTGTCAGGTAGAAATCTGTCAGAGACAGAAGGCTCAAGCACTTTTCACCAAAACAAGCAATAGAAAGGCAGTGAGTCTGCATCCTGCAGGCTTCTTGGGCCGCAGCGTTCCAGCTTCCATACTGGGGAGGAAGCCACATCACAGAAGCGAGACAGCCTTGTCCGAGGCCAGGTAGCTGGAAAGGAGTGCCCCTCGGTTGGTGGTGACCTTATTGAAGGAAACAATGTTTGGCCCTCTGATGATCCTGCCAGATAAGTGCTGGACTGCTAACCACAGGGTTGACAGTTCAAACCCACCAGCTGCTCCTCAGGAGGAAGGTGAGGCTGTCCGCTCCCATAAAAACGTGCAGCGTGGGAAATCCTTCCTAGGGTCGCTGTGAGTCAAGATTAACACAAGGACAGTCGGTGGGGGGTTGTTCTCTCACTCTCTCTCTCTCTCTCTCTCTCTCTCTCTCTTTCAACACTGGTGTGAGCGAGCCCACACTCGCTGCTGCTGGGCCCTGTCACTAGAGGGCTCAGTGTCTAGAGCGATTCTCAACCTGCAGGTTTGGGGATCGAAGAACCCTTTCATAGGGACCGCCCGATTCATACCCATAGCAAAACGACAGTGATGAAGTAACAATGAAAAATAATTTTGTGGTCGGGATTCACCCCAGCATGAGGAACTGTGTGAAAGGGTCACAGCATTCGGAAGGGTGAGAACCACTGCTCTAGAACTCTGTTGGACGAAATCCTGTCGTGCCTGTAGGGTTGTGATTGGTTAATTTTCCGCAGCAGATCTCGCTTTACAGGCTGTCATTGGGTAGAAGCAGCACTAAGACCTGCCCCCTATGGGCGGTCTCACTGCGATCCTGACATTCCGGTGGGTGGCCTTCAGCAGGAGTTGTGGAGTGGTTACACGTTGGCCTGCTAAATGCAAGGTTGGCAGTTCGAGCGCACCAGCTGCCTCCGTGAAAGAGAAATGGTGCTTTCTGACCCTTGGACGCCCAGGGGGGCAGTTCTGCTGTCTTACAGAGAGTGAGCCTTCCTTCTGCCTCCTAACAAAACACGCTAGTCACACAGTGTGGCACGCGGACGGGCTGCAGGAACCACGAGTGCCACAGCAGGGACCCCTGGGGATCCAGGGGGCTAAGCTTTGGGGTACTCATATGGAGATTACTTATTCAAGCCTACCAGCCACTCCAAGTTAGAAGGTGAGGCTTTCTGCTCTAAAACCCAATGGCTCCGGGACCATGACACATTGGAATTGGCCTGATGGCAGTGAGTGTTGACTAATGCTGTGTGGCATGGCTTACAGGCCAGCCAAGGGTCCACAGCCCAGGGTCTGACAACTGTCATGCCTTTTATGGTCTTAAAGACCAGGGCTTCATAACTATTCATGCCAGAGTTGGAATGGACATGGGCAGGGTTTGGCTAGAATTTGGACAGGATTGGAATCTGGATCACCAGAGACATTTGTCCTTGCTCCCAAAGAACGCATGGAAGGGGCAGCAACAGCTGGTATGGGGTGTAGGGGCTAGAATTTTACTCTGGAGTTTTCTAGATGGAACCTTAGTGTCTTGTTACTTCATTTTTTAAACAACTGTCAGGCAGTTAGGAAAGCCAGAGCCCAGGAGGCTTCCTGGGAGTACGTACTCACTGCGGGGTCAGAGTTAACATAGACCTGGTCTGCATGGATTGAAGACAAGATGATGTCAGGGGACTGATTATGACTGCTCATCTCGGGGTTGAGAGGCTGTGAGGGTACTTCATTTCCTTTTTTTTTTTTTTTTTTGGCATCTCTGCCCTCAGGTGGTGGGAGTAGGAGGCCCAGCCTTTGCTCCGTGGAGCTGGAATCGAGCCTCCATCCCAGTGGGCCGCAGTCCCGCGCACAACCACTACGCCACCGGGGCTCAGCCAGCCCTTCATTTCTTATCATTCTTTAAGACTTGCATTTTTTACACTCAAGAAGCCAAAAAGATACATAGACTGAGCCCTGGTGGCGTAGTGGTCGTGTGCAGGACTGTGGCCCACAGGGTTAACAGTTCAAATCCAGCAGCAGCTCTCCAGGAGCAAGGCTGGGCCTCCTACTCCCACCAGGGCAGTGATGCCACACACACACACACACACACACACACACACAAAGATATATGATGTTTCTTATTAAACACCTTAGAAACAGGGAAAGATAGAAGGTGTCCATGATCCAGTTTGCCAGAGGTTACCACTTATTCATATTGAATGTACTTTCTTCTTTTTGTAACAGAAATTGGTTGGTCGGTGTGTTAGCCCGGGTATACTAGAGGAACATATTTCAAAGACATGCATATAGATATAAGGAAAGGGTTTATATACAAAAAGAATGTGACACTAAGAAGGCATCCCAATCCAGTCCAGTACAAAGTCTTAAGTCCGATGTTAACCCATATGCCCGAAATCAGCTTACAAAGTCTCCTTCCGACTCAGGAAGTCACAGGTCAGTGGGTGCAGAATTCTGGCGCCGGCAGGGGTCTCCCCATGGCTCCTCGCTTCCAGGGCTCAGGGTCCATCAACAGATGCCACTCCAGCTTCAGAGGTCTGTCTTCATCAGGGCAAAGCCGTGTGGTCTCTCCGCTGGCTCCTCCAGCTTCTCGGACGCTGCCATCTTGTCTTTCCAGTGATCTGTCGCCTCTGAGACTAACTCCCCACAACTGGGGAAGATAGTTTCTCATCTCCACGAGGGCAGTATTTCCCAGGCGAGGCGAGGGCGAGGGTGAGATTTCCCAGAAGTCTCAGGAGAAAGCCATGCCCACATAGAGGCCTCATTAGCTACTCAATGGCTATCTCCAGATTAACAGGCTAGACTCCACCCCTATATTTCAATCATAAAGTTAACATAAGCACATGACTGCCACAGTCGGATTGTTTTTCAATCTGTTTGTTGTACTGGGCATTTGAGAAGATCTCTCTACTCAGGAAAAATGTCTCTAAAAGTCCCCTTTTCGTGGCCTCCTCATGTTCCATCAAATGGGTGCTGAGGAACCCTCGGGCTCTTCTGGGTGTGTTCTGTTAGAGCAGTGGTTCTCCATCTCCCTCGTGACGCACCCCCTTTCATACAGTTCCTCATGTGGTGGGGACCCCCCCAACCATGGCAGTGTTTTCACTGCTGCTTCATAACTGTCGTTTTGCTACTGTTGTGAATCGGGCCACCCCTGTGAAAGGATCTTTTGACCCCCAAAGGGGTCTGGACCCCCAAGTTGAGACCCGCTGGTTTAGAATGTCACGAAGAACGCAGGAGAGAGTATTTGTTGAAGCCAAGCCCTTGGTTCTGTTGGTGGGGAAAGTCCCAAGAAGTGGCGTTGTTAGGCAGTTGTTCAGACTGGAGGGGGCGGAGGGGGGCGCGTGCTGCTGATAAACTCTGCCTGGCAGGGGCGAGAAAGAGCTAGCCTCTTCTCTCTCACGCCATGCATTTGGCCGGGCTTTTCAGGAAAAGAAGATGCCACCCAAGCGCATAGCTAAGAGAGGATCACCCCCGGAGGATGCCACCCCCAAAAGCAAGAAAGTGAAGGGTAAGAGGACCTCGTCCTGTGGACAGGGCAGCCATCCAGGAATCTGGGTGCTGGCGGTCTTCCGGAGCGCGGGAGCAGGGCCTGCACGTACTTCTCGGGCACTTGACCCACCAGCCAGAGGGTTAGGGTCCCTTCTACCTTGTTAAATCCCACCTGCCGGAACTCATGCGTTGCAGAGAGTTGTCAAAAACGGTGCAGATAGTAGTGGGGAAACCAGCGTTTGAGCTCCAACCTGGGCTGGAGGGCATAAAGGTTAGGACCATGGACTTCCAGGCAGAACAGCACCTCCCCAGACTGTTGTGAAGACTCAAGGAGCTTAAAACCCTGGCGGCTTCTGAGACTAGGCTGTGGTTACCTCCTTCCTGGGACCCTGGAGGAGGGTGGGGAGGGTGCGAGGGGGAGCCCCCCAACCTGGGAATGGGGAGTTGTGGGGCCGGCTGCATGCTCAGACAGTGCCTGTCTTTTGCAGACCCTCGTAACCAGGCAGTGAGGGCAGCCGTCTCCCACCGCGCGCCCGGCGCCCACTCCTGCCAAGGTGCTTGTGGGCTGAGCCCTCCTGACCTGAAAACCCGACCACCTGGCTCCCTGGCCAGCACGGCCTCTGCGCTGCAGTGGCCACATCCCCAGGGCAGAGGGCTGGACGCTAATGGCTGTCCAAGGTCTTGGGCGGGGGGGGCTCCCTTTGGTGAGCAGAGGGCCCTTGCCACTGTGATTGGCCCGTCCATCTGCAGACACCCGTGGTCACTTGCTGCTGCTCCTTGTCCCCAGCTGTGCCTGCTTCCGGGTTGGGAGAGAACGTGGCCCAAGCTGAACTAGAGAACGCGGCAGGGTGTGGGAGGGCTAGGATTGGGGGTGAGGGTTGCTCGGACCCCCGTGATGCTCCTTGGTTTTGATGCAGGCGTGCCCGCTTATTAGCTGTGTGAGCCTAGAAGGGTCATTTAGCCCCTCCTCGGCCCTGTCCCTTCTGTTAGATGGGGTCCTACTTATGGAAGGTCTCTAGCATAATTTAGGGCAGCCAAAGCAATTTGACATTTGAGTGAGCGGACAGTCAAGGGTTGACGTCAACTACGAGAGCCCGGACTGCTGGCGCCCTGGCTCCTGACCAGACACACCAGGCTAATCAGGGAAACCAGTTGCTCCTTTTCCCACCAAGAATCACTTCACAGCAGTGTGTCTCCATATCCCACTTGCCCTATTGTGTTAGCTATGCGCTTAGTTATTAACCCTCACAAAAAGCCCTAGAGCTAGGTACAGGTTCCCTCTCTGAAATAGGATCAGAAGGGTCCTGGCAGTCTCTGTGCTCCCCAAGCCCCCGCAGTGACCGCTCTCTCCTGTTGCCCCTCATCCTTGGGGGCTGTCTCTCCCCACTCAGTCTCTCACAGGTCTCACAGCACAGAACCAGGCCTGGTGCTGACGCTGGGCCAGGGCGACGTGGGCCAGCTGGGGCTGGGCGAGACCGTGATGGAGAGGAAGAAGCCAGCCCTGGTGCCCATTCCCGAAGATGTCATCCAGGCTGAGGCAGGGGGGATGCATACCGTGTGTCTGAGCAAGACTGGCCAGGCAGGTTGGGGAGCAGGGGTGTCGGGGTGGGCACGCTTGGGTCAGGAGCTGGGAGCGGCACACATTTCTCTCGTGCTTCAGATGGCTAGTCAAGCAGGGACTGAGAGGCCAGACCTCGTACTCAATGACCATGCCGGGCACAGGTCTATTCCTTCGGCTGCAACGATGAGGGAGCCCTGGGAAGGGACACAGCCGTGGAAGGCTCGGAGACGGTTCCCGGGAAAGTGGACCTGCAGGAGAAGGTGGTACAGGTATCAGCAGGAGACAGCCACACAGCAGCCCTCACCGAGGACGGCCGGGTCTTCCTCTGGGGCTCCTTCCGGGTAAGGCTGGGGTTAAAAAGGGTCACACCAAAGACAAACCACCCCCCTGCCTTGAGGTGAGGGACGAGTGACTGGGGGGGAACTCAAGGTCACAGCTCTGGCTTCTCCCCCAGACCTGACAGCACCATCTGCTTGCTTCCTTATTCTGATGTCATCACGTGGGCGTGTTAGGTGGTCCCCGGTGCCTTTGCGCTGAGGCTGATCCGGGTTCCAGGTCCAGGCTGCCTGTTCCCTTCATCCTTCTCTCAACCTCTCGCCAAGTATGGAGAATATCAAACAGATAGTGAGAAAGCAGAATGTATCAAGCGCCCATCTAGTCAACACTCAGCCTCGACGGCAGTCAGTTCATAAGAGGCTGGTTTCATCTCTACTCACTCCCACGCCCCTCTTCTCTCGCTACTGTAATGCAACGGAGTGAGGCCAGGGGCTAGGGGGCTCTGACACACCCACCCCTGACAGCCACAAATACACAGAGAACTTTTGACTCCCAAACTGAATTATCACTAGCCTACTAGTGACAAACCATAACCCAAGCAGCCACTTGTCACGCATTTTGAACATCATATGTATTGTTTGCTATGCTTACATGAAAGCTGCATTTCCAGTGTGAGATGGAAAGCTCGTTCACAACACAAAGCTGAGGTTTTCCTGCCTGCTGGCACAACTGTAATAGCCTCACCCAATTCCTTTCCTTTTCTTCTTTACCCCGTCCTGACACTGCACTCGTTTATCTTGACCGGACGAGCAAACCCAGATGCTGGCCTCAGCCATCAGCACTTGCTAAGCAATTCAGCGTTTTCTTATAATGTCATGACTGTCTCTGCTTCTTAAGAATGCTCTGGCTTTGCTAGTGGCACTTTCTATGGGTCACAAGGCTTATAGCTTCGAACGGGACATGCTGAGAAACACACTAGCACCAGGAGAAATCATTGTGCACTTAATTTTCTGGGCAATCTGTTCGTGTGCAACACAATTAGCCGTGCAGTGCATTTTTTTTTTTTTGGTGGGGAGTGGGCATCACTGTCCTCTGGTGGGAGTAGGAGGCCCAGCCTTGCTCCTGGAGAGCTGCTGGTGGACTTGAACTGCCAACCCTGTGGGCCGCAGTCCCACACACAACCACTATGCCACCGGGACTCAGCCCAACAGTTTGTAAGTCAAGTCCAAGGTCCACTGTCTTTAAGCATGTTGTCTCCTCCCCTTCCTGTCCCAGCACTGCCCCTTACCAGATGCTCTGAGGGCCTTTATTCCTGGGTTGGATGGGGAAAGCCAGGTGGGCAGGATTCAGCACCCTGCCCCTCCCTCCAGGACAACAACGGGGTGATTGGACTCCTGGAGCCCATGAAGAAGAGCGTGGTGCCCGTGCAAGTCCAGCTGGATGTGTCTGTGGTGAAGGTGGCCTCAGGTGAGTTGGGGTACATGCCCTGGGCAGGAGTTAGGGCCCTGACAGACCTCATACCCCACCCTCTTGCCTCCCGCTCATCCTCAGGGAATGACCACCTGGTGATGCTGACAACTGCCGGTGACCTCTACACCCTGGGCTGCGGAGAACAGGGCCAGTTGGGCCGAGTGCCTGAATTATTCGCCAACCGCGGTGGCCGCCAGGGTCTTGGTAGGTGCCCTTGGCAGTTCTGGCAGGGCATTTTGGCAAGCCACCTCCGGGTAAGGGCCCAAGGCAGGGCAAGGGGAAGATTCTCTGTGACGTCAGGCAGACCTGAGGTGGTGGGGAAGACAGAAGGCAGAAGGGAACCAATTTTTCCTGGGTTTGAATACTGCTTCTGCTACCTACTAGCAGCTATGAAGCCCTGGACGTGGGCTCCTCACCCCTAAAATTCGGGGTGCATGAGTCAGGTGCTTGTGAAATTCGCGTCCGTGTTGAAGCGGGTCTGGTTCGTGGGAACCCCGTGGAAATGTTAACTCCTGGACTGGGAAGCAACCCTGTGGGCACAGCTGTTGAGCGCTCAGCTGCGAACTGACAGGCTGGTAGTTCTAACTCACCGGTGACTCTATAGGATTAAGAGCTCGTGGCATGCTCCTGTCACCATGGGAGCCTGGGACAGCCATTCTCCAGGCTCTCCTGAGCTGGAGGAAGGGCAGTGGACTCACTCAGCAACACCCAACAACTGCGGCCGCCCTGGCTGTGGGAGTCTTGTACTGTGTTGGCCTCGGTTTCTGCTCCTGGGAGCAGGGCCCAGTCTGGTTGGTTTCCCTCGCGGGGCCCTAGTGGTAGAGGGAGGCAGCGGGGAACGGGGCTCTGTGGGCCTGTCTGCCTGCCTCGAGCCCTGACTTACCTTTTGCCTACAGAACGGCTCCTCGTCCCCAAGCGCGTGTTGTTAAAATCCAGGGGAAGCCGGGGCCACGTGCGCTTCCAGGATGTCTTCTGTGGTGCCTACTTCACCTTCGCCGTCTCCCAGGAGGGGCACATCTACGGCTTTGGTCTCTCCAACTACCACCAGCTTGGTGAGTGAGCTCAGCTCTGGCATCGCTCGGCCCTCACTCCTTACCCCTGCCCTGCGTGTCTTTGGGATAGCCTCACCCCTCGGAGCCTTTGTTTGGTCCTCTTTATGTGGAGGCTAAGCCTTCAGTGGGGGGAGGCTGTTCCTCACTTGGGGAAGGGGTGAGAAGGACCATCACCTCTGATGGTTCTGCCTTGGTCGTCTCTCTCCCACCCCCCAGGGACGCCAGGCACAGAATCTTGCTTTGTACCCCAGAACCTGACATCGTTCAAGAACTCCACCAAGTCCTGGGTGGGCTTCTCAGGTGGCCAGCACCATACTGTCTGCATGGATTCCGAAGGTGGGACCTCCTGGTCTTCCTGGGGGTCAGTGGGGGTGGGGGATCCTGGGCCAAAGCATGGCTGGACTCCCGAGATCACGGCCTTAAAATTGGGCCTGCTCTATGGGTTGAAGCAGACATGGGTCCATGCAGCCAGCCCCCTCGCCTGAGTCTGCCCGGCGTTTTCCAAGTGTTGGCCCACTGCAGGCTTCTGTGTAGGTTCTTCCAGCTCAGGCCCCAAACTGGGGGGAGACGGAGGCCTCCTCCTAACATTCCTGCCCATGGACGCTCACCTGACCACACCACTTGATTTGCCCTGAGCATTCCTCCTGCCTACACTCATCTCTGCCTTCTAACCACAGGGAAAGCGTATAGCCTGGGCCGGGCCGAGTACGGGCGGCTGGGCCTCGGGGAGGGTGCCGAGGAGAAGAGCATCCCCACCCTCATCTCCAGGCTGCCCGCCGTCGCCTCGGTGGCCTGCGGGGCCTCTGTGGGGTATGCTGTGACCAAGGATGGTGAGTGGGGCTGCCTACCCGGGGGCTGGTCATGGGGCTGGAGGCTGGATCATGATTCTGCAGGAAACAGTGAGCTGTCTCAGAGGACCCCGAGGCGGTGGGGGGGTGGGAGTGGAGGAGAGCTGGGTGAGGGGCGCAGTGCTTGCGGGGGCGCAGCTACTCCTGGATCTTCAGCTCAGAACGCATAGTATCGCCGTCACGGTGATTCGCCCTGTAGAAGAGAAAGCACGGGGGAGCGGCAGTGGGACCTGAAGCCCGGTCTTCAGACTCCTAATCCAGGCCTCTCATTACCCTCTCCTCCCTGGGGGATCTAGCATGTGCCGGCTTCTCAGGGAGCCCCCTGCGGGCTTGAGTGAACGGGCAGGGCAGCTCCGGAGACTGGAGGTGGGAGCAGACGCTCCGCTTACCCTGCGGTGATTCAGGAAAGCTTCCTGAGTGCTGTCCACACTCAGCCTGTCCACACTCATCAGGCTCATGAGAAGCAGGGGGAGTGTGTGTGTGTGTGTGTGTGTGTGTGTGTGTGTGTGTGTACATGTACACATGCGCCGCGCATGCAGGCGGCCCTGGGAAGTGACCAGTGAATACAGACCCTTGTTTTTTCCCCACGTAGACTTTACACCTTGCCTGGTTGCAGAGGGAAAGAAGTCAGGGGCAAGGTCTATGGCCTCTGGCCTACAGAGCTTTTTTGACCTGTCATGGCCCTGGCTTCTCTCAGGCAGTGGGACCTTGCAGGCGGGTACACGCTGAAGCCAGAATTCACCCCCACACCTCAGACTTCTCACAGAAAGGGGTGGCTATGGGTCCTGGACCTCACTGCCCCCCTCCTGCTCCCTCACAGGCCGCGCTTTTGCCTGGGGCATGGGCACCAACTACCAGCTGGGCACCGGACAGGAAGAGGACGTCTGGAGCCCCGTGGAGATGACAGGCAAACAGCTAGAGAACCGGGTGGTCCTGTCCGTGTCCAGCGGGGGCCAGCACACAGTCTTACTGGTTAAAGACAAGGAACAGCGGAGTTGATGAAGCCCTGAGGGCCTGGCCCCCCTCCCTTCCTCACGGAGCAGGGACGCAGTGACAGTTGGAGACTCCAGTGGCTCTGCCCTCAACCCCGAGCACTCTGTCACCTCCTGCCTTTTTTCTCATCATCAGAACCCAACCCCTGCATTCTCTTTAGTTTTTCCTGCCCCGGTTTGGGCACTCGTTCTAAGATAAGACCTGCGGGACGAAGGGCGAGAGGGGAAAGGGGCAGGGGCTCCCCTCAAGGAACGTGGCTCACCCAGAGCATGTGGTTAGATGTTCCTGGCATGGCCCTACCTCTCATGGCCCTGCCCAGCCTCACCTTGCCCACCGTGGGTGTTTGGTGCCCATGCACTGAACTCTGGGCTCTGTCAGGCCCCACCCTAGTCCTGTGCCACTCTGTCCCTAACAGCTTACAGACAGACACAGGGAACAGTCACCAGAGTCAGCTATCATGGCCAAATGCTTGGGGGGAGAAGGGCAGGGCTAGCCAGCCATGGGCTGCACCTAGCCAAATGCTTGACTCTGAACAGGTACCCAGGGACAGAAATGGCAGGGTACCTCCGAACAGGTACCCAGGGACAGTCAATGACTTGACTGAAGGGAAAAAACAGTCAACTAAACATTCTCCCCAGAAGCACAAAGCATTCTCCTGCCTCTGGGGCACCACCTGCTTATCGAATCCCTTCTTCCTGCCTCAGCTACAGCCAAAGGCCGGGACACAGAAGGGAGATAAAGCAGGAAAGGACTCCGGGGCGGAGGGGATGATGGGTTTTTAAAATACTGAAGGGCTGGAGAGAAGGGAGGGAAAGAGATTTGGGGGGGCAGGGAGGGGCTGGTCCCAAGAAAAGGGGAACTTCTACAATGACCGAGACTGTAGAAACTAGTTTTGATTTTTTTTAAATGTAAAATATTTTGGAGGAGAGAGTGAAATCTTTTAACGCTTTGAATAAATTTAGAGTTTTATAAGAATGGGCCCTTTTTTTTCTACACATTCCCTGCTTGCTGAAGGGAATAACTCGCTGAAGGCCCAGGGTCCATAGCCCGGGCCAGACCTGCGACGTAGACTGTGTCCAGATGTTCCAAGGTGCTGGTGTGTGCTGCTGGGCTGCTGGTGCAGCCACTCGGGACTCCAATTCTATATGTGGAAGTTAACTTTGGATTTGGAGATTGTGGGATTCGCTGCATTTTTTTCTCCCTTTACAGTACATTTCTAGAAATGTTTAGCAAGCTTAGACCATTTTCAACACTTGATGCAATTGTAAACATAAACACACAATCACCCTGAAAAGACAAGTTCTGTCATTGAACGCAGACCTCACAAGCAGGTGGGCAACCAAAGGCCAGTGCTAACTCAGCCCCTGATGGTAGCCACACTAGCTTCAGGTGACCACGCCCGTGAAGTCCAGCGACATCATACCTCCTCGACCCATAGGGCTGTCCTGGAGAAATCCCATCCGAGGAGCTGGATGCAATTGCCCAATAGCTAGCACTAGAGCTTCCCACACACATGTCTCCTATATTCAAAGCGATTTGCACTGCTAGGCACAAAATAGCACAGTACATACATAACCTGTGAGACGTGTCTCCATTGGCATAATACAGGCTTATGTAGGTACTGTGCTTTCTATATCGTCACTTCAATGTGAACTTGCCCTACTCGCAAATAAAAAAGTGTGCCGTGTCACAGTGTATGCATCCTCAGTCAGCAGCCTGCCGCCACGTGCGCCCTGCGTCTCCTGGGTGTGTCGTGCTGTGCGCTCTGGTCTTTGGAAAAGTGCTCCCATGCGGCCCAGCATGACTCCCAAATGGTGCAGAGCCACTGCTGGTGATAGCAAGGGGCAAAGGAGCTTGGATTCAGAAGCGGAGCGAACGGTCATGAAGGCACAGGCACATCAGTGAATGCTGTCGCTCATGGTTTAGGCAGGTTTCCGTGGCATCCAAATCAGAGTGCGCCATTACACTGCACCCATCGTGGAGGCTAAGAGATGGATGGCAGTGTTACAAGCGTTTGAAAAATAGAGTCCTTTCCTTCGTGGTGCCATTCACATCCAAGTGCTCAGCAGCTGCGTGTGGGCAGGGACGATGGCGTTGGTCCTTGAGTGTGGAACATTCCCAACAGCAGAACGGGACATGGGACACTCAGAACGGCAGGCTTGTGAACCTGCACTAGGAGATCTGTATGTACCAGGAGGGCTCTTGGAAATGTAAATGTGATGTGATGTCCTGTCATTGAAAATGAGTCCTCCTACTCCCACCACCGGAGAGCAGTGATGCCCCAAAAACCAAAAGAAAAAAAAAAGAAAAAGAAAATGAGTCCTGTGACTTAATGTGAACCATTAATCCTAACGCAGACATGACTCACTGGAACCTGAGAGAAAGTCCCAAGTCTTAATATTTTCTTTACAAAGGGGTATTTGTATGTCAGCTATATGTTGCTTCCACAAAAAGGTCCATTTGGGAGTTTTCCTTTTTGACAGCGTAGCAGATGTTCGTTACACCCTGACCTCAAACGAACATGCTCTCTATTGAGCACCTGGTAGCATAGTGGGTTATGCTGTAGGTTGCTAACTTAGAAGTTCAGCAGTTTGAGACCGCCTACCTGCTCCAAGCGAGGAAAACAGGCTTTCTACCCTGGCAGCGTGAGAGTCTGAAACCCACAATTGCTGTGAGTCAGAATCAACTTGGTGTATTGAGCATTTAAAATGAAGCAGGCCTTGTGCTGAGTACTTTACATGTGTGAGTGCATTTAGTCCTCACATGAGCCTTGCAAAATCGGGACTGCAATACTACTACATAATGGGGAAGCAGTCCTTAAGACTTGAAGTGATTTGTGTGAGGTCAAGAAGCTATACTGGGAAAAAAAAAAGCTACTGAGTACACAGCCGACACTGGAATCTAAGTTGGCATCCCAAGCCCAGAGCCTCAATTCCTTTTCTTTGTATTGTACCTAAGAGCTTTGTAACACACTGTTGGCACTTTCTATATATTAGAACAGTGTCTAGAACATTAGATGCTCTATTATCATTCTTACACGTTTGTTATTTCCTTGTAGCTATCTTTTTTTTTTTTTTTTTGCCACTGCTATCTTATTTTCCATGTGGTTGGTTTTAATTTATATATCCCATTAGTTCAGTGGCGGCATCTGTATCAGAAGTATATAATTTTGTGTGTTCAGGTACATCAATGTCAGGTACATCAAGGTACATCAATGACATTCTCAATGTCATCTCTCCATCCTGTACTGACTTCCCCCTCAAAGCTTGTAACTAGTTTTCTCACTTGATTCATTAGTATCCCTGGTAGTGTACTGGATTAAGTGTTAGACTGCTAACCCATGCCCAGCAGGCTCTGGGCTCAGGATGTCAAACCACCTCGGTACCCTGAAGAAGAAAGATGAGACTTTGTGCTTCTGTAATTTGCAGCCTGGAAAACTCAAAGAGACAGTTTGACCCTGTCTTGAAGGGTGGCTCGGAGTCAGAATCAACTTGATGACAGTTGATTTAGCTATGGCTCAGCTGTAAATAGTATTTACAAAGCCACCATAATTACGTAAGTATAATTACCACGTAAGTGGTCAGCCTCACAAATCACAACTGGAAGATGGAGACGTGTATGCATGAGAGCAGCACTTGCGAAAAAGAAAAGCCACAAATGAAGACAAAGCAGCGTGATTTAGAAGGAAACCATAGATTCCAGAGGGAACTGAAAAATGGAAAACTAGGGGAGCCCTGGTGGCATAGCGGTTGTAAGTTGGGCTGCAATCCCCCTGGTCAGCAGTTGAAAAGCACCAGCAGCTCCAAGAAAAAAATGGAAAACTAAAGGAAGTAACAATTAGGGACCGGTAGATGGGGTCAGGAACGGGTGTATTGTAATTCCATTCAATAAATATTTTTCAGTGCTTACCATATTCTATACATTATTGTAGGTATTCTTAATTAGCAAGAAGGAAAACAATGAAGAAAGGTCCCTGTCCTATGAAGTTTTCTAAATTAAAAATAGATGTATACAAGATTTCCAAATGTAATTGTCTTTTAATAGTAAGGAAAGAGTGGTACAGTGGCTGCCAATAAATAGTAACAAATTTTTTGGGTGGAAAGCATTGGCCAAGAGTTTCCCCAACTTAAGCCCTTGTTATTTGACAACAATCTTAAGAGCTAAGTATCATTTTCATCCCATGAGACTTCAAGAAGTGATGTGAGTTGCCAAAATGATTGGCAAGAAGTGGTGCTGGTTTTGACACGGCATTTGAGTGGCCAAAGAACTTGCCACATCCGACACTTTTCCTGCAGCTAGAGGAGGATGGAGTCTAAATTTGGCAATTCATGGTTGAACTTCTGTTTTCAGGCTGGTGGGTTCTGAGATACATGCAGTGATGGATTTAGCTGGTTCTGTAGAACTGAACAGATTGTTAAGACGGCACTTGTAATCAGGGTGCTCTTGAAGTTGGTGAGCCCAAGGTGGAAACCACAAATTTACATTCCTTACTCCCTTTTTAAGGTTCATCTGCACAGCAGCGTATTCTAAGTGCCTGTAGTAATGTCCATCGGTTTAAAATATTAGACAAATTATGCTGGTAATAGCAAAGAATATTGCAAGTGAGTGTGCCAATCAAGATGCAATATGGAAATATTGTAAATAGTTTTTTGACAGGTACTAGTTAATATTTTTTCATTCATTAACATTTCCTTACAGTTTGTGTAACTCTTCTTCAGTATTACCTGTATGAATAATAAACTGTCTTTCGTATATTGCTTTTTTATACTTCAAATGAAATGGTTGTTAAATGATTTTTTTTAAATAAGGCATCACTGCCCTCTGGTGGTGGGAGTAGGAAGCCCAGCCTTTGCTCCTGGGAGCCGGAATTGAACCTTCAACCCAGTGGGCCGCAGTCCCGCGCACGACCACTACGCCACCGGGGCTCAGCCCGGTTGTTAAATGATTTTAATCCCATCAGTTCAGGATATTCAAGCCTGCAGAGAAGCCCCAGAAAGGTGCTTACATGCTTGGGGTGAGCACCACCCTCTGAAAGAGGCGACCGCTACCCTCTACAGAAGCTTGTGACTCAGAGACGTGAGGGTGAAGTCCGAAGAGTCAATTAGCGTGCTGGGAGCATTATGCAAGCCATGTCTATGACCACCTCCCTTAGGCCTGTGCCTGGTGCGTGGGAGGAGGGCTGAAAGGGACGGGATTTAAGAAATGTTAGGAAGGAGTGAAAAGACTTAGGGATTGAGAAAAAAAAAAAGACTTAGGGCTTGTTCGGTAGTTCGGCAGCCTCCCAGCCTGGCAGAGCGCTCAGGTGGTTTGGTGACGTGAGTCCGGTGGAGCAGAAACACATTGACTGTCACTGTGACTCAGCCACTTCATGGGACAGAGTAGAACGGGTTTCAGAGACTGGATTGGGATTCCACAAACTAATTAGAGATGGGGCTCCAAGCGGGGCGGGAGTGGACTTTAGCTTTAAAAAATAAGAATTTGCGGGCTGAGCCCCGGTGGCGTAGTGGTTGTGCGTGGGACTGCCGCCCACTGGGATGGAGGTTCAATTCCAGCTCCCAGGAGCAAAGGCTGGGCCTCCTACTCCCACCACCAGAGGGCAGTGATGCCAAAAAAAAACCACACACACACACCCCCAACAAAAATTAAAAAGTTCATGGAACGCAAAAATAATATTGTATATTTACTTAATTTTAAAACGTCGTGGAGCAAACTATTAAAAGCGGGACTTCTGGTCGCCTTACAACCAGTAAACCTATAAGGCTGACTGGGTGGTCTGCGCGCCGCTCCCGCTTGGGACTGCGATGCGGACTCCGCCCCCTCCGCGGGACTCCGCCCCCTCCGCGGGATCCCCGCCCCCTCGGCGTCCCGCCAGCCCCGCCCCCGGCCGCCCGCTTCGGGGCGTGCGCAGCCGGCGTCGCAGGCGCATGCTCCGTGGCGGTCCCGGGAGCGCGTAGTGGCGCACGCTCCCGCCGCTGAGGCCCGCAGACTCCCAGCCCCGGAGCGGGCATGGCGGCCAGCCTCTGGATGGGGGACGTAAGTCAGGGAAGGAATCTCGTTGCCGCGAGAGACAGAGGTTCTGAAGGGGAGGAGCCCTCGGGTGGCAAAAGGGCGGAGGTGAATGGAAGCGAGGGGCTGCCTTGCGGTGACAGAGAAGCGGGTCCCCCGCACGGCAGGGGACGGGCCGCGTCTGCGGGGGGGGGCGGGGGGAGGGGGGGGAGGGCTGGTGCCTCACCTTCGTTCCTGCAAGGGACAGGAGGGTTCTCGGAGGGGGTCGAATGGACGGAGTCTCAAGGATTGGCGAGCGCTGTGGTTCTAGAAGGAGCCTTGGTGGTGTCGTGGCTTAAGCGTTGGGAAGCCAACTCAAAGGCCGGCGGCCGGTTCACCCCCACTGGCCCCTGAGGTGAAGGATGACGGGGCGGCGGCAGCCCGTCTGCATCCATCTCAGCCTTTGCATCTTCACGCAGCCGTTCCGCTCCGCGGGGGAGGGCAGTTCACGAGGTGGCAGGGGTTCGTCCTAGGACCAGAGGGAAGGGAGGGACCCCGAGGCCCAAGGGGGAGGCACCGCCATAGGAACAAGGTGGAAGGGTTCCCAGGGGAGATGCCCACAGTCGGATCCCAGCCCTCTGCAGCGATGACCGGGTCTCGGCCCAAGGGTGGGGGAGACGAGGAGGAGGGAGAGGAGGAGTGCGGCTGTTGCCCCCAGTCATTCTGCTCTCCCTGCCCTGCAGCTGGAGCCCTACATGGATGAGAACTTCATCTCCAGGGCCTTTGCCACCATGGGGGAGACGGTCGTGAGCGTCAAAATTATCCGAAACCGCCTCACGGGGTACGTGCTTGGCTTGCTTGTCACCCTCTGGGCCCTCCTTAATAGAGTGTGCTGCCTATCGCATCTGATAAGAATTATTACTATGTCATAAAAAAACAACATGGGGTGGGGGGCGTCTGACAGCTCGCTGCTGAAGTGGAGGTGAAAAGGTTCTGCTGTGTGAACTTGGGCAAGTTACTTAACCTCTCTGTCTCATTCTCCTTGACTGTGAAACTGGTGGTGCTGTTAGAACCCCAAGGATTCCTGGGTAGCATGGTCACATGAGCTACCAACCGAAAGATTGGCAGTTCAAACCCACCAGGGGTACCTTGGACGAAAGGCTGGATAGTTTTCCTTCTGAACAATCATACCCAATGTAGACGATAGGATATAGTTTTACTTGCCGTTCGACTGAGTCAGAAGCAAGTCTAGCACAACTGATCCAGTTATTTATTTATTACTGTTACCTCATAGAATCATAGGAGTAAGTGTATCAGTTCACTTTCAGTTTTTAGAACTGTTCTTGGCATATAACGTGCACCTAAGTTTAGGCATCTGGTATGCTAGGTAATAAGCACTTTGCATTCCTTATCTTTTAAAAAGTCATAACAAAAACTTCTGTGTTAAGTATTATTAAATTTTAGTACTGTTCATAGAGATTGATAGCTAGGACCTCTGGTGGCTCAGTGGTTCCAAACTGGCCTAAAATCAGATAATTAACTTCAAGTTCCCTAGTTATTAAATGAAAAGCTGGAACTCTCACCCCAACCTGGCTCTGTGGCCTCCCATGCTGTTTCATTCAGAAAACCAAGTAGTCCGTACGGTTCTGTTTACAAATGTGGAGATTCCTTTACCAATTTAACTTCTATTTATTGACAATAAATAAATAGATGGGGCTGAGCCCCGGTGGCGTAGTGGTTGTGCACGGGGTCGCGGCCCACTGGGATGGAGGTTCAATTCCCGCTCACAGGAGCAAAGGCTGGGTCTCCTACTACCACCACCAGGGCAGTGATGCCTAAAAAAATAAGTAAGTAGATAGATAGATAGATATCTGTGCCAGGTACTGTCCCAAAAGCTGTTTACTAAACCATCATCTTTGGTAAGCAGATACTTTGTGCCTCAAAACCTCATTTATCTGGGACAGATTTTGCTACTGGTATTGGATCCATAAGGCAAGCCTACAGGTTTCTCTTTTTTTTTTTTTGGGGGGGGGGGGTTTGAGCATCACTGCTCTCCAGTGGTGGGAGTAGGAGGCCCAGCCCCACTGCTGGAATTGAACCTCCGTCCCAGTGGGCCGCAGTCCCGCGCACAACCACTACGCCACCGGGGCTCGGCCCTCTCTTACTTTTATAGACAGAAAATCCCACATAATCAGCAACTGGCGTGATAATTCATCCTCCAACTCAACATTTTAAGATACTGGCATAGACTCTCACATTTTGATGATGCCTGATACCTGATCCCATTGACATCTCATGATCACACAGGTTCATGTGCTTCTTCCATGTGGACTTTGTAAACTTTTCAGCTAGATGCCCGCTTGTTTATCTTTAAGCCCTTAAGACCCCAGATGCTATCTATATCTTTTGATAGCCAGTCACCATCAGCTTTCTTCACCACATTTGCTTATGCACCCATTTATGTCTTCAGCGATCTTGTTGGGAAGGTCAGCATCACGGAATGCTGGGTTATTAGAATAAAGTGTTCTTGCATTCAGGGAGTACTTGAGTGGGGTCCCGATGTTCATCTGCTACCTTAATACTTAATATGCTGAGCCATTGTGGCGCAGTGGTTGTGTGGGGGACTGGGGCCTACAGGGTAGATGGTTCAAATCCAGCAGCAGCTCTCCTGGAACACGGCTGGGCTTCCTACTCCCACCAGGGCAGTGAGGCGAAGGAAAAAAAAATATGGAGCCACCACAGACTTAAGTAGAAATATTTAACATATAAATATATGTACATGGATCTGTTTCTCTCCCATATAAATATATTTACATGTATACATGCCTGTATTTAGACCGCTATAAATGTCCTTTGCCTCCTAGGTCTTACCTCTGTTTCCTTTTACTTTCCTCTAGTCCTACTATCATGTTTTTCCTTCATTCAGATTTTAGTAATTCCTCTCAGCTACATTGCCCTTGATCAATCCCTACGAGGAATGCAATTTTAGCTGACTTGTTCCCTTGTCCCTGGGTTGTTAGCACCCTTGCTTTCCCCTGCCACCCCCTCTTTTGTCACCCTAGAACTGTTGGTCTTGTTACTTTTTTCCTCTGGATTGTTTATCCGCAATTCCATTTTTGGAAACATTTTCCAAACTCATCTGTTTGGATGATTGACAGCACCTCCCTCATTTTTTTCTTAACGTCTTTTGTTTTTTTGGGGGGGGGCCATCACTGCTCTCCGGCGGTGGGAGTAGGAGGCCCAGCCCCACTGCTGGAATTGAACCTCTATCCCAGTGGGCTGCAGTCCCGCGCACAACCACGACGCCACCGGGGCTCAGCCCCTTAACGTCTTTTTTTTTTTTTTTGGTGGGGGGCATCACTGCCTCTAGTGGTAGTGGGTGCTGCCCAGTGCCGCTGCTGAGTTTGAACCGCCAAGCCTGTGGGCCGCAGTCCTGCACTCAACCACTACACCACCGGGACTCAGCCCCCTTAACGTCTTTTAAGTTGACAAATCACTATCCTTTCATGCCCCTCTTCGTTTGTGGAAACAAAAAGAAGTGGCACAGAGTGAGGTCAGATGAGGTGTGTGGGGCATGAGAGGCATGCTGTTTTTTGCCAAAAACTGGTGAACTGAGATGGCTATGTGAGAAGGTGCCTTGTGGTGGTGGCACAAACAGTCCCCCATTTGCCACAAATGAGGCCTTTTTCAGAACCTCAAGCTTTTCAGAAAGTTTGATTAACAGTCTGTCCAAATGCACCACAAGTTGGGTTGACATTTTTATCCTTTTGGGAAGTTGACAGACTTATAGAATGAGGTTTGTCATCAAACAACATTTCACCTTTTTTGAAATGAGAAAATCACTTGTACACTTGAGTTTTCCCCATAGGACTGTCCTTATAAGCAGTGTGCAACATCACAACAGTTTCTGCAGCATTTTCCTGAGCAGGAAACAGAATTTTACAGCCACACACTGTTCTCTGAAATCAGGCATCACAAAAAACCAGGTTCAACTGAAACTGCTTTCACAAAAACTTCTCTGTGACCCGAGAGAGCCATCCCTCGGGTTTCCTAGAACCTGTGGGAAAAATGGATACTAGGAAAGCTCCGCTCTGCCCAGCACTTTTCCCGTGGTTTTTTTAAATTTATTTTGTGGGGTGTACCCCCTTATATATAAAGCTAATATAAATAAATAACTTTTAGCATTTTGCCATCTTTTTTCTTAGCTTTCTTTTTCTTTTTTTTTTGGGGGGGGGGCATCACTGCTCTCTGGTGGTGGGAGTAGGAGACTCAGCCCCACTGCTGGAATTGAACCTCCGTCCCGGTGGGCCTCACAACCACTACGCCACCGGGGCTCAGCCCTAGACATTCTTTTATATAGCCATATAACCAAAATGGCTATTTCATACTTAAC